>JAUUEB010488265.1:0-10807 GCA_032362205.1 Clione limacina | reverse complement strand
GAGATATTTTTTTTAGAGGAAATCGGGTAACGCTGATGTGACGAAGTCGCTTGTATAATAATATCATTGGACTCTAAGCCACAGCTTACATCGTACTCTGGTGAAATCATCGTAACTCAAGACCGGAATGTTACTTAGACTTAATTGAGTTGCGTTGAATCGTCTGACGTGTAATCCTTTTGTAAACATCGATGAACAAACTTTTCAAAGTTGGAGTCTTTACACAGCGTCACATTGGCACGTTTAACATAGTTATAAATGCTTTTATATGCCAAGTAAATGTTGTTCATTGAGTAACTATGGTGACTTTTAAAAGCCTTCAAGTCAGTTATAACAAGATTCAGGTCTGTACTCTTACGCCCCCCCCCCTCTCTTTTTACTGACTCCGTATTTCATTTGAAAAACAGTACATTATAAGAACTCATGAAAACTTTGCAAAACAAAATCAATTTTGATGTTCGTTATATTAACCAAAGTATACACAAACTTGTTCAGTTAAGTTAAGGATTTAAAAATAAGAGTAATATATACCCGTCTTATAAAGACCGACCAAATTATGTACACTTAAAAGCATGCCATTCTTTACGTGTACATGTTTCAAGTTAAGGCCAATCTATTATCAATTTTCTTGATTTTAAAACATATCAAAATGGATGTACAATACATAACATGATATAATCTGAAGAAAAATATACGACATTCTTCCGGCGTCATGCTAACTATATTATGGCGAGGTTCTAGAGAACACACTTCATATATTCCCACAGATAATTTGATAAAAGAACCTCTTGGAAAGACACAACGGTTGTAACATGTGTCTACTTAGGTTTCTCATTTGTAACCCGACTCAAGAACCTCGATGTGGATTGAAATTCATTAAAATCGTTCATTTGATATAATAGCTCGTTCGGTTTTGTCCAAGTGTTATACTTTATAAATTAGATGAGTAGCAGCTGTTACATTGATATAAAAACAAGTATTGTTAATATCGAATTTTAGATGCACTCTTACCCATCTCGATTCAATTGTAAGTTGTATTAATTTTTGTTAGCAAGACTGTATTATAATTCTCATAAAAAGATGGAAGATTTCTGTTTGTTTCTGTACAGAGAAGGTTATAAGAGCATTTACAAACAGAAGGGGCTAATGAACACAATTAAACTACTGCCTCTTATATTCAATCAGAATGATCTGTTTTTAATTTTTCTACGTTGTTATATGCAAAGTGCTCTTGGATCGAATCATATATTATTTTTTGCAATACATTTATACGCGTATGATGGAAGGATGGATGTTATGTGCTGGTGAATATTAATGGGTAGGGAACTTTTTCTCAGGTCTTCTTCAATAAGGAATAACATTCTCGCAGGTAGTCATTATCCTAAGCCTACTGTTCTGATGTCATATTTCTTGTTTCTCCACAGACTTTCCGAAGAAATCTGGGGACAAGTTAAAAGCTGATTATATATCCTTAATGGCATCATTGGAATGAGAACGGAACAAGCTTAAACCGCCAATGTTCTAAAAGGATGTCCATTTTCAGGACAATCGTCTTTGCAGATCTTTTGCAAACCTAATCAAAGTGGATTCTCTCTAATGTGTCGAAGACTGACGTTCTGGGATAACAGTTAAAAGAAGGGATCGGCCTAAACTGAGGTATTAATGACTCTATTTGAGTCATTACATGACACGACTGATGAGGCATCCTGATTGGTTCTTTTCACACTCTTACATTGGTTGTACGAGCACTCCATGAGATAATAATGTCATTCGGGATTTAGAAATACCAATTATTGTTGCGATAAGTAGCCAAAATCATAAGGGGTTGTATTTATATAAAGCAAAATTCTTGTGCACTGGGGTGCTCAGCACGAATACAAAGTGTTCTTTGTTCAAGGATCATCAAAACGATTTGTTGAATCCACGTGGTTTTATCTCGTCTTATCGATAATATCGTCTTTCAATGAAGAGTTATTAAAAGTGATTAAAAGAGTGTATTTTTCATGGGGGTGAAGCGCAAATAAAAATGCCTAGTAAATTGAGGTATTCACACATTCCTTACAGTCAATATAATGTTTTACAAAATACAAGTACTCCTTTTTTATACGATGTGGATATGGAAATGGATTCAAAACCCCGTCATCAAGGAGTCTTGGTTTGGTTCCCAAGATAACTATGTTAGAAATGGCGGTAACGGCAAATACATGGATACCAAGTGTGATCAATGCGTCTGTTCTCCAGCTACTTTTGGTTGTCTCTGCTTTTGCTGAAAAGTGTACCAGAGCTGTTCCGTAAGTACTTCTTTTTCATTTTGTAACCTCATAATTATGTATCTTTGATATTTCGTATATCTTAGTTAAAGTTATTGTCATTCCCGTTAAGCCATAACTGCACACTTAGTAAATTTTAAAGATATGCAATAATGCCTACATAATAGTTTTGGCAATTTTCAATCAGCCGACAAATCCAATAAGGAAACGCAATTGAATACCAGGTGTCCATTTACCAGTTTCCCTCAAACAAATGTTTACAACTTTTCCAAATGTGCACTATATTGGCATTACAGTTGACAGAAAGGAAGATAATTAATCAGGGAATTGCTTAAAATAAGCAACACATTAAACGAAATAACATACATTTAATGCGACCCCGAAAGAGTATGTTTCATATAAATAGCTGCTGTTCTACTGTTTTTGCTATGTAGCTTTAAAAGGTCAAAACTGGCAAAGTAATACACATGTGTTTATGGGGCACCCTTTATTGGACACCTGTTCCATGTCTTTAATTATATGTCGATGCTCTTTGAATGACAATTGAAAGGTTTATCAGAGGTATGCTATATTCCAGGGTGGATTATTTGTCAGCGTCTTCTTTAGGACGATAGCAAAGCTCAACACTTTGAACTTTAACTTCATGAGAGCGTTAATTTTATTCTAAAAAACCTTAAATTACAGCTTCGTCACTATCTGCTCAGACCTTTTAAAAAAAGGGAGTGGCAATGATACAATGCGATCATAACGGTAGCGATGAGTGAACAATATTTCTCACGACATTATATAAGCTTATGGAAAATGTTAGGGGTAGTGATAGTTCCGGAACCCATTTCGTTCCATTGTCTAAAATTATCGGCTAAGACCGTAGACGTAGAAGAGTTCCTTCATACATCTTGTGAATTATATTTTAAACTGAAAAATGACAAATGGTATTTCAACACATTTAAATACTAAATTAAAAGTAATGCTTTTATATTTCTACGGGAATTGTGTTTTTGTTTTCTAGTTAAGTTCAATTCAAAAAGATGTACACTAGATCCACAAAAGTACAGTTACCAAGGTGCAAAAGTAGCTGTTTTAATAATATTTTGACAATATACAAAATAATAATAAGGACACTTTCTTACGCATTTTTGAAAGGTTCAAGTGTTTTACAATAATTATTCCTATTCCTATACAGTCAGATAAACGTGTAAATTCTCAACTTAATGTTATGTTAACAAGGGGTCGCCTATTAGCCGCCGATTGAAGTGATTGTTATTATATACTTCAAAATATCTCAAAAGATGACCTCAATTGACATAAACGTTTGGAATTCCTTCATAAATCTTGTGTATATTTCTATTTGTTTCATGACAAAAAGAAAAATATTCCTGTATTTAATAAGTCAGTATTTTTGTAAAGAACAAAAACCACAAAAACTTCTTGTGATACATAAGATCGCATGGACATGTATTTGTTTCTACTGTTGCAAAAATGAAGCTCTATCCTCAAAAACACTAAATTGTATAAAACATTCATTGGAACTTCTTTTTTGTTGAAAGTGGTAAAAGGACACATATCTAATTGAATGTGTTCTCTATGTGTTCTATAGTTAGCTATGATTGTGCATCTAAATCGTGAGACAATGCATGCATGTGTTAATTCCCAGTTCAAAATTATTTCCGAAAAGAAACCAAGTTTGCTGTTGTTCCTTATATTATGCGCCCTTGAGCTGGGCATCAAAAGTATCTCTTAAAAATTATTTCGATACTTTTTGTTTCCGCTTCTATAATCTATGCATGTGGTTGATTTTAAACGCGTGTTTTCTATCGAAACATAACTTTTGAGCTCCATTTTTATGATTATAATTTGGGTTGAGTTGGTTGCTGCGATGTCTTAATGTTTTGAAATTCCATCAAATGTTGATCAAAGTTGTGGGATTTTTCAAAACCATATTTTATTGAGTCCAAATAAATTTGTGCGCATGAGGCAGGCTAATAACAGCACGCCAAACTTTAAAGATGTATAATAGTAAGACTACTAACATAGATAAGAATATTTATTAATTTATTAATACGTTATGGTTTTAATTATAAATTTGGCTATTTTTCATATTGCAAATAATTACATTCCGTTCATTACTTTATGTTCTAATATATTCAGGCACAAAATTTAATTTTGACCCTCTACCCCTTCTTGCCATTGACCAAATAAGAATAACGAAAGTCACATGTAAAGAAGTAGAATAAAATATGAATTGTATTAAATATTTAAGAAGGTCATTGAGATAAATTAATGTGCATGAATATTAAATTGTAACTGTTACGAAATCTAGGGATGAAAGAAATAATGATATTTTTGTTTTTACATCCCCCCGAACAAGGTACAGCTTTGCCCCCCCCCCCACTGAGAATGATTATGGTCTGGTAACGGGGTTATGTTATTATTTTTCTCTATGATCCCCCCTACACACACACATACACAGGCTTGTCATTCTTATTAAGAATATAGATTTATGCTAACTTATCTGACTATTTTAAAAAAATTACCGGTATTCAACAAATTGTTTGTATCAGCTATGCTTATGATATTTGTATTTGTTATTTTTTTATTTGGCAGCGTTCAACCAAGAAAGTTCCAATCCTCCGGCGTGTTCCTGCAGCCTGTTCTAACTGGGACAAAGCTTGGACGTGGATATCTGGAGAAGACTGTGGTACAAAGTACAGGTACAAATGAACCTTTGATATAGGTGCAAGAAAAATCAAAAAAATTAAAACACGAGTGTTATTTGCGTGTTAGACCTTGATTTCATGTTCTTTTACGGCCCAAACCTCCTGGGAATTACAAGAATTAAAAACATCAAAAGACCACATTGTTAGAATCAACATATTAAGTTATGTTTTTCACAAAGAAAGTAAAATGAGCACTACACTAGAACGAAAATGTTTTATATTTTTGCTGACTTTGTTTCATAAGTTTATGAAAAGAAACTATGCAAAAACTTATTGAAACTCAATACAAATCTAACATATCAGACCGTTAATGATATTTGGAGATCAAATTGCTTATGTGTTTATTATTTTAAAAAGGGTCCCTGGGTTGATAAAACGTGTTTACAAAAATCATACATGGGCAACTCTAGTTTTAGCATTCGATTCATCTTCACAACTAAGAATCGGGATATATAGCCGTATGTTACCACTTTTCATACGTTTATTGATATTAGGTTTTTATTTCTGGTGTCCATTTTGTATCATTTGGGGTCAATATAAACATATAATAGTACTTGTTGTATTTAAGTTTTGAAGCTAGAATGCTTTAACCGCTTTTTGTATTCATCTATGGACAATAATTAATCAAGGTCATTTCGATGTCTTGTATTTTCAAGGTGATTTACACTAATATGTTTGTTGTGTGATTTGAGAAGTACAACTATTAATTGATTATTTTCTACCAAATGGTTATGATACGACGCTTAAAACTGCCAGGTAAATGATTCAAGTTAAAAATACTAATTATGAAATCAACTTCCGGTTTTTGTGCACACAATAACATTTTAAACCCAAATTACGTAGTTTAAAATATAAAAGGTATACTTCGTCTTTGACGTAAGTTTAATGCATAAAGTATATAAAACTTTGATCTGTCTAGCCCAATTCCAAGGTCACATTGTTACTTAAAAGTCATTCTCAAGGTCAAATCGGTGTGTATTGTGACTACATTTGACCTCGACCTTAAACTGTTACATTGTAAATAACATATGTCTCCACAATTGCAAGGTTCATATGAAGCTATATAAGGGCGACTGCTGGACTAATATATAAGTATTCTATGTGCTGAATTATTTCCATCCCATTACTGATGAATGATTTAGTATATTTCTGTAATGTTTTTGTTTGGAGATAATAAAAGAATTGTTCACTCTTAGTAATATTTTAGATGAAAAAATATATCCTAAACGAAAGGAAATGAAATTTCAACCGAGCAAAAAACTTTGGTGTATCACTTAATAATAGAAATTTATAAGAATATTTTATTATCATAATACGTTTTACATTAGTTATAATCTAATCATTACCTTCTGATCTCTCTTAGGATTGATCATGTTTCTGTTCGTACCGGTGGAACTCAGCAGTACAAGCTAGAGGAAGTTTGTTGCGAAGACGATATAGCGTGTAAGGAGGGTAAGTACAATACTTTACGTATCTCTCTCACAAACTCGACCAATCTCTTTAATACTTTGTTGTCTCTCTCACAAACTCCATCCTTACATCTTATACCTTATATATCTCTCTCACAAACTCCACAAATCTCTCTAGTACATTACATGTCTCTCTCACAAACTCCATCCTTACATCTTATACCTTATATATGTCTCTCACAAACTCCACAAATCTCTCTAGTACTTTACATGTCTCTCTCACAAACTCAACAAATCTCTCTAGTACTTTACTTGTCTCTCTCACATACTCAACCATTATATCTTATACATTAACAATTTTCTCTCACAAACTTCACAAATTTCTCTAGTACTTTACATGTCGCTCTTACAAACTCCACCATTCTCTCTAATGCTTAACATGTCTGTTTCCCAAACTCACACCATTCTATATAAAACTTAACATGTCTCTCACAAATTCAACCATTATATCTGACAATGTCTTTCTCACAAAAACTCCACCACTATCTCTAATACTTCACATGTCGCTCTCGCAAACTCCACTATTATATATAACACTTTACATTTCGCTCTCGCAAACTCAACCATTATATTTTATACTGTACATGTCGCTCTCATAAACTCCACAAGTATATATATAACCTTTACATGTCGCTCTCACAAACTCCATCATTTTCTCTTATAATTTATATGTATCTCTCACAAACTACACCATTATATCTAATACTTTACATGTCTCTCTCACAAACTCCATCATTATAGCTACTACTTTACATGTCACTCTTACAATTTACATCAACTCCTCTCATTCTCTAACATTTCGTTGCCTATTTTCTGAGAATCTGTCACTATTTATTCTTTCATGGCACTCTTGCTGCAGTGTCCGTGGATATCTTTTTTCGAGTGAAAATGTTAGTTTCATGTTGCAAACTTTATTTAAATATAGACTAGGAATAGATAAATGTAAATATAGACAAGGAATGGAAATATGTAAACATATACTAGGAATATATATATATGTAAACATAGACTTGGAATGGATTTATGGAAACATACACATTGAATGGATATATGTTAAGATAGACTAGGAATAGATAAATGAAAACCAAGACAAGGAATTTATTTATATAAACATATACTAAGAATGAATATATATGTCAATGCAGACTAAGAAAGGATATAATATGTTAATATAGACTAGGAATGTATATATGTATAAACATATGCAATTATACGTCTAGAAATACTAAAGATAAGTACATTACCCCTGATGCAATAACGATATGTACCAAAAGAGCTTACGAAGACAATATTGAAGGGAGTGTATAAATACTGGCGGGCAAAGAAAGTGGGTAGTTTTCAAAAACGTGCTACATAAAGAGTTTCGTGCAAAATGACCTGATAATTTACAAACATGGTTTTGGTTACAACAAAAATTGGTCGACATTTTATTTTTTAGTTTGAGCGCTGTGGTAAGTGTTCACAACAATTTAATTAAAAACACGTTTTTACGTTTATTTCAATATCTTACAACCGAATATTGTTTTTCTTTCTTTCTTACACACTTCAGTGTTTTATTAATGAAAGGCCGTTACAAGTTTTCAGTTTATTCTTGTCAATTATTCATACACGATGCCTCAAGTACCGCGCAGTATTATGAAGCCATTGGCAGGTTGAGGACAAAAACGACGGTTTTGCTGTTGCAAGGACTTCTTTTAATGTCAAGAGAGACACCATTCATAAGCTTAGGATGAGTTTTTGAGCCACTTCTGTCATAAGTGATACCCCGCGGAATGGTCGTCCTCGTGTTACGATTCTTTGTGAGAACACCCCAAACAGAGTAACACACTTGCGGAACCACTTCCAAACGGCAGAATAGACTGCCAGAGAGTAGCCTGGACAGAAAAGGATAAGCAGCTGTACCGTCTCTTTGCCCATGAGGGTCCATGACATCGTTGCTCGACACCCTGCTTTACGCATCAGACTCCTCCAAAGACATTTTCAAGCTAGGCTTAACTGAGGTCAAATTCATCGTGAATGGATAATCCAACAGTTGGGCGAAGTAATTTATTTTGAAAGTCCTGGTTTCTCTTAGAGCGCAACAATGGGAGGCAGATGGTGCACCTCTGGGCAAGATGTATAAGGATATTTGTGCGCTTGTGTAGCAAAACTGTAGCAAGACCTTTAAATTCCTTTGGATACAATTCCAAAGCAACAAATTGTGCAATCGACGAGGCTAAGATGCACTGCAGTCATCAATGCTGGTGGAATTTACACCCGGTACTAATTCTGGGACTTTTCATTTTGTAGTTGGTGTTTTCAAAACCTGATTAAAGGTACATTTAAAACATATTCATATTTTTTTGGTTTTTATTCATTGCAAAATGGTTGTGCCTCGTTTATTTATCGAAAAAACTGCATTTCTACAGAACAGAATTAAAATAACACATACTATGTAGGATGTCCACTTTCTTTTGCCCGCTAGTATATATGTAAATGGAAAATGCGGTATGGATTCGCTCTAAAATGTGAAATATATGACCAACATTGCGAAGAAAGTTAAGAAAAATTTACTTGAATCGAATTAATTACATAATAAAAATTGAACGTGTATGTGTTTCTAGCTGGTTATAATTTCAACTGGAAAGCAGCCACATCTTTGACGCAATCGACCTGAAACTTTGGTCATTAATATGTTTGTAGATTTACCCACATATTAAGCTAAACTTTTGTTGTAAATTATTTATTGTAAGAAATGTAATTAACTTGTAAGTTTTTACATTTTGTTCTCTATAAACGGGCCATGAAACTCACGATCTCAAAAATGATTATTACCGTGTGACTGCACTTACATGCACCAAAACAAAACCTAACAAACAAGCCTTCATCTCACACACTTTCTTACTTGTAGAACATGACCCTGTCCTTTGTAGCAAATGGCTAGCATGCCATGTACCAGTACTCCCGTCCATGATTGGACCAATAATAAGACAAAGACGGAGTCTACTCACAGGCACTGTATCAGAGTCACTTGAAATTATTAACCCCAATTACGTGTGACATGTTATTCGTCTTTTGTCCCATGTAAACATATGGCCCCAATCAGACGTTCACTAATTATCCATCAGAACATAATACATATATGTACCAGTGTTTTACCCTCTTTCAAACAACCAGTCTGTTCTAAAATCACTCAAACAGGTCCACCATACTATCAAACATCAGTTTGATCTTAAATGAGACAATATTGCACCAATCTATCCATTCGTCTTTTCAATCACTTCCATATGCATGACAATCTATCAAATAACACACCCAACCCCCAACACCCGTAGTTTCGCATATGTATCTATTCGGCGCACTAATACATCTTCATACATCCATCCTTCAGCTTCACTAATAAATCTCCGAATTGCATACCCTTAGCTCGCTTATACATATTAGGACATCTTTAACTTAGCTAAAAATAATAATCAGTTGGCTATCCACAGACTACTTTAACTTTTATCATCCAATATTCCAAATATCAATCGACTAACTATTTGTCAAGCCAATCATTTTTTTTCCAATACACTAAAACATCATCAACAATCCGTCCTCAGCTGAAAACATACAGTCTGGTGGCTTAGATTCAAGTGACGAGAAGTTTCTGGCAGTGGTACTAGGATCTACAGCGGCCGTCCTTCTCATTTTCATCGTCATCTTTGCCATCACTTATTACACCAAGAAAACCAGGTATGTAAAACATGATTTTTGTTCTTGTATACACAATCAACAGCCATTTTTATCAATATGAGTACATATTCCCTTGTCTACATATACCTTAGATGTGACATATAATATTGGAAACGGGAACCAACATGAATTATCTGATTAGGTTATTTATAATTGAACTTTGGTGCTTCATTACAAGTGTATCAGGAGAGGATTGAAACTGTTCAATGTTTCATCCTTGCGGGGTGTCACGGGTTCTAATTATGTTAGTACTGCATTTTATAGCCACTCTCTATGGGTTTGCTCTTATCGTAGAACATTATATGGGACTGGCCTTTCATGTGACTTGTGCAGGGCGTCACAACTTTTAACCAACCCTAGTCAGTGTAAATACTTTTTTATGAACAAGAAGAAAAGAAGACGTTTAAGGATCTCTCTTAGTACGACGTACTTTTCTTGCTCGTACAGGGCGTTTCGATACCTTTGCCCCCCCCCCCTCCACAGACCAGCTCAGGTTTTGTACAAATATATAGCGGCAAACCAATTTCTGCGATAGATTTTAAATAGTTTTTGTTTTTATAAATTTTTACTATTTTTTAATTAATTTAGAAAAAAAGACCCATTTCCTAGCAGGAGAAGAAATGAGGAAATATGGCAA
>JAUUEB010488254.1:0-10807 GCA_032362205.1 Clione limacina | reverse complement strand
TGGGCAACGCCGGGTAAACCCGCTAGTTGTAAATAAAAAAGACTATCTTTATATTGTCGGAAGTAAACTAAACTACTGTGCAAAGTTTGAAAAAAACACAACTAAGCATGAGCTGAAATATAGCATGTGAAAGTCAGGCAGCAAATGTGAAACAAGCTATAGATTGAAATCTTCACGGCTTGAAAAATAATGGAATACCGTGCCATTGTCGATTTCCAACCATCGATGTATCTTTGACGTGCGCAACTCGTTGTATAATCCGTAAAGATAGAGATACGTGCTAGATCATTCTTACCTATCTTGGAGTCGATGAGTGCACAAATAATGAAATATATTTCACTTGTGGATAAGCACCATCGCCACGTTGCTTTAACCACTTGGCCATTGGCCATAATGAATTAATACTTGTTTCTGTCTGTGTTTTTTTTATGAATCAGTAACTCGTAGTTTGGGTAATACTATTATTATTATTTATTATTACTATAATCAATCTTATGACATCATTTTTTCCACAGCGTTGCATATCCTGGCTTATATATTGAAGAAGAGAGAGGAGATCTGTCAACAACAGAAGAACCAACTGTAATAAATCAAACCATAAAGTACAGTACTGATCTGGAGGATGCTGACGACAATATCAACGTCGCACAAGAAGACAAATACAAGATTTTATTAACCATTATCGTTGTCTGTTCTGTTCTTGTCATTGTCATTGTCATTGTCAAACAAAATCGTTGCCTCAAACTGATGAACTATAAACTCACGGCTTGCCTGAGCATAAATAAGCAGAGAACCGATTCAGAAGAGAATAAACCAATGAAAGAGGCGGCAGAAGAAACCCCTCTGTAATTGTTGATACTTCTCTGCTGATTGGTAAAAATGGCAATACCAAATCATTGTTAAGTATATGCATCTCATC
Organism: Clione limacina; assembly: GCA_032362205.1. Lineage (NCBI taxonomy): Eukaryota > Metazoa > Mollusca > Gastropoda > Pteropoda > Clionidae > Clione > Clione limacina. The sequence goes on along the minus strand of JAUUEB010488254.1, from coordinate 9,888 downwards.
AGGTTTCGTTATCTTCTTTTTTGAATGACTTCAAATCTATATTCTACCAATAATAAACTGTGTTCAAGTACCATAACCAAAGCATCGGCAACTGTGGAACCAGTATTATCACTAATAGTCAGGAGGATTTCTCACTAAAGGTGAAAAAATTGTCTAGACTAGTTTTTTTATTTATATGCCTTTATATACGTCTTAGATGACCATTTCAGAAGAGTGTGCAAAATGTTTAAAACAGGTACAACAATAACGAGCCGCAAGGTATATTTCTTTGGCAGTGCTTGTATCAGCTAATCAAACCACAAACATATGCAAGTTGGTACTCATAAGTTCGTCTCATTTAAAGAAACTGATTAACGTACATGTCAATGCTAAGCGGTATTTGAAAAAATAAAATAAATGAGTATAACGATAACGAGTCACGTGATAAATTTCCTTGATAGGTCTTATAAAAGCTTATATAGTCAAAAATATATGCAGATTGATACTCAAAATGTTCGTCTCATTAAAAGGAATCAATGTATGAACATGCCAATGTCAAGCGGTATGAAAATAAGAAAAATAACCTTGTACACAAATACTGGACGTATTGAAAAACCTCTACATTTTAAGCCATAATGTTTACTAAACAGATAGATTTTTGGTCATCAATTTCAGATATGATTTCTTGGATTTATCTTTTTCTCAAAACAACTAAAAATGTGCTAGCTCAAAAAGTTTTGCAAAATTTGACCCCTCAACTATGTTAAATACAATAAGAAAAAAAGGAAAAACGATCCTTTAATGACCTCAAAAAAATGTCCAAACATCCAATGTTTGCACACCCTCCCGAAAATGTTATCTTAGAAGGCATAGAAATCGAAAACTAAGTGTAGACAACTTTTCCACCCCATCTTATATAACAGTCATACAATCCTCCTGACTATAACATATCATCGAAGGTTTAACTAGGACCATCATTTACAAATCATCTTGAATACTGTGATATGTGTGAAAAATATCAATCATCTTCTTGGTGCTATTGAACATGTCAATATATTTATTATATCGAATAAAGTCTGAAAATAAGAGGGAGAGAGAAATAAATAGATAGGTAATTAGAAGGGAGGAAGAGAGAGAGAAGGGGATGGAGAGAGACTCTCACTTAAACACATACAGAGACACGGGTAGGGGGGGTACAGATCCTGCTTTTCGCATATTTTCAGTGATTATAAGATTATCAGTTATTTCTAGCTCAAGATCTCATGACCGACAAATATGTTACAATTTGTAGTTTTAGTATGGTTTGGCATCATTTTTAAGATATATATATCTTTTGTGTATCAGCATTATATCTTGATTTAATGTACATAAAAGCATTTGATACACATGTATATAGTCGGTCTGGTCAAATACTTATTTTTTTAGATATTGTATGATAAAATTGCAATAAATCATTTCCTATCCTTTTAACTTTATCAGGTTTTGTTTAAAAATGTCTTCTCATATTCACAACATTCTTTCTTACACAAGTCGTTCTTCTTTTTTGTATCTTTGGTAAATTTGTCAAAACTTTTTGAAATTCTTATGTAGAAAATTGGCAAAAACGTTTATTCTTATTCAATATGTCATGACTTTCATTCAAACATTTGTTGTGATTTCATCTAGTTCAGCACATTTCCTATTTCAGTTTTAAGAGTTGTCACAAGTCTGTTTTTGGGCCCATCAACACAATACTAAAGTCCTTTAATTGAATTTCTAAAATAAGCTCATTTAATACACTGTTACTGGTAAACGTTATAAAACATGAAAAATACCATTGAAATATCCATATCATTCAATATTTTACATCTAAATCTATATCTTTTTATCTTTTATTAAACACTATCCCCTAGAATAAGAATTCGTAATTTAATTTTTTTTCATTTACATCTTTATAACACTAGAATTGTTATGAGACCAATGGTCATGTCATCTGAAACACTGTGGTTTACCTATACAATTATTTCAACCAAAATCGTTTACCACTGAAGCTTGCAAAAACACGAAATTCTGAAAATGTTTAATCAGAAATATGGATACAACTAAAAAAAAACGTTTTCATTCATGTTTCATGAGACTACACCCTTGAAAATCAGAAAATCCCATGACTTGTATTTCAAAAATATATAAATTTGTTATAAGAATAATCAAGTTATAAAGGTTTGGCATCATTTTTAAGATATATATCTACTTAATCAAAAAGAAAAAAAATGTTGCACTGTGTAATTATTAACTTTTTGTTAGACTGCCTTCTGAATACCGATTTTGCTCAATGACTCTTTATAAAGATGAAAACGGTAACGTTTTGCTCAACTATTACTCGTTTGATATTTTATAGTATTACGTTTTGTTTTATTATAGCAGAACATAACAAAATTTTGTATTATGAATTTTTAGAGAAACATAGAATAAAGAGCATACCAATGTCTACTACATTTTGTTGTTGTTTGTATCTTTCCGATGTTCTGCTTCGCCTCAACAGACAAATCAGGACTGGGGCAAAACTTATAGATGGGACAATATTTCTTGCAAAGGGAAATGACTCACAAACGTCATCTTAGCTGCACCAAAGTAAACAATGTACATGGACATTTTTGCGCAGTAAAGATGGCGTTTGTGAGTTATTTCCTTTTGTAAGCATTGTTCTTCAATTCTAAAAAAAACTTAAACTCATAGAAAATCACCTGCAAAATTTCATAAGAATTGATAACGTTTTTAGCCATTTATGCCATTTTAAGCTACGCATGGGAACTTTTCAGAGCAGTAAAGTTGGCTTATGTGAGATACTGCCCTTTGCAAGGATTACTTTTCAATAACATTCTCATAATCATCTAAAGATAATCATGGAAACGTATCTGCAAAATTTCATAAAAATCGATACCGTTTTAAGCTAGTTATGCTTTTTTAAAGTATGCACACTAATTTTATTAAGCAGAAAAGATTGCGTCGATGAGAAATTCTGGAAATTCACGCTTTTTACTTTATAGTTGACTGCAGGATGACTACTGGTTACTTTAACTTAATAATGGTACCACAAAAAATTTAAATATATATCTGATCATCTGTCTAAAACCAGAGGGTTCTATCTAAAATGGTTCGGGAGTTATAACGATTCTTTATCGACGCATAGTAAAAAAAAAACTGTATATTGGTGTAATTTGTTAGTGATAACTTTTCTTTAAGAGTCCAATAAAACTAAAATCCATTACACTATATTTTGATCAGTGCTAAAGTTGTTGTTTTTTATGAAATTATTCAGAAAATATGATCTAAAAATAAATGTATACTTTTTTTTATCTTAAAAAATGTGTCAATGTTATCATCTCTTTCGTCTTAGAAATGCCAATCAATATTTACGAATTGGACGATTTCATCAAAAGTGACCCTGGAAATTCTAACTTCACAAACCTGCTTGCCGAGTCTACCGAACAGGATTCAGGTATGTTTCACTTCATGTCTGTTATTATTTTTTATGGTTTTATTTGCCTGTGTTATAACTACATTCATTATCAGATTTAACTAACTAATAGTTAGGGGGAGAAAAAAGAGGAAGAAGGAAAAGGGGGAAGAAAAAGAAGAAAGAAAACGTCTCATTATGCCGAAAACGAAGTTGGATGCTCTACATTTGCACCATTAACACATTTTTGTTTAAATATCCAGTAATGCCATCGGATCCCATACAATTAAAATATTTGATTTGTTTCCTTTTTGTGTTGCTCTATTGACAATAGTCTCAACAAAATAAAATATTATATTTTTAACCCAATATATACTGCGGGTCAAACGTTTACTGAGTCGGCATCAAAATTTACTCGGACTTCAGGAAGTCAATTCCACATGTATACATACAACCAGACAGGTCCAATCAAGTGCATACCTCAACAGACATTTGGACTGGCAGGGTTGATTGATAGTTGTGCCAGTCCGAAACAGATTCTGTCAGTCCTTTTCTTCTTTCTCCCTATTTTCCTCATTTTTACCCTCTCGGGCCAACCAGACATTTGGACTGGCACTTGGCTAGTAACTGCCAGATATTGGCAAAAGTTACCATTAAAGACTGGCAGACTAGCTTGATTGGGCCTGTCTACATACCAGGCGTGTAGCGAGGATTTTGGAATGGGGGGATAATCTTGGATATTATTAAAGCACTGGCCGCGAAGCGGCCGAAGTTTTTGAGATCGGTTTAAGATGATGCAAATTTAGAGCAATTAAGGGCATACTATCAAAGAAATGGCCACGAAGCGGCCGAAAATTTCGAGATTAGTTAAAAGTGGTGCCATTTTAGAGCATTTTGGATCTCAAATTGGGAGAGACTTTCCCTCATGTCCCCCCTGGCTACGCGTCTGCTACATACAACCATGTTAGTGAAAAACTCGTGGTCATTTTCAGTTTGAATTTTTTTTTAAATCTTGTATCTGTTAGGTTTAAGTTGTTGTCTGGATACCTGTTAGGTTTAAGTAGTTGTGTGCATATCTGTTATCTGGTTACAGTTTGAGTCATGCTAACGATGATGAAGATAAATCGGCGATAGATTACTTGTTACGTTAGCCGTTTCAGTCATTAATAGGGATTCCACATTATTGTTTACAAGGCATGTGCACCTATTTCATACAATTTGGGACATATTATTTCTATTAATATTGCGCTAACGAATTGGTCATATTTATGGGGCTGTCCTTTCCTAAACCTACTTGACAAATATTAAAATTGTCACTGTGTACGACATGTTAATTCAGAATTTGAAAACTAAGTTCATTGCTCTCATATTCATCACGTGGTATGCAAATGGTGCATCAATAGGGAAGTTTAAATAACACTTTGTATTTAACATTATAAATGAAACGATGGATCTTAATCATTCGACGCGGAATTCTGAAATCGTTTCAAGTAAGAGAAGTTATCGTGATTTGAAAATTACACCAGAGAATATTCGGCTATATTGCAGGATTGTGATGTTTTGGTGTGGACATCAATGTTTATAAAGCCCTACCAAGAGTCACCCTGTTGGTGTTACCATTCACGCTTTCATTATAAGAATACGGAAAGCAATCGGAAATTATTGTCTATTTAAGCATTGTGTACTTTCATCATGAACGCAGTTTTACACTTCCGGTCATCTTCTTCTTCCATTTACTCAAAACTTCTTAGCACAGAAGAATTAATAATGAACAAACACAGTGACTTATCAAATTGGACTCCCAAGTATTTGGCATTGTTAGTACTCTCAAGTTTAGTATTATGGGTTTATTAATCATTTATAAAACAGGTATTTTTCTCTTTGTTGCTGAAGCTTATGACTGGACACTTTTGTTGGTTGAATTCCATGTTCCAGTTCATTTCCCACAATAATGGCATCACTGTTCTCAGTTTGCGTAAATCCATTATTATATATATATTAAGATGGTATATATGCATATAATATGAATTAAGAGAGAATGTGAGAAAAAGAAACAGACGTTGAAAAAATCAAATATAAGACTAGGAGTTACAACATTTTGACTACCTCACGGAATACGATTACAGTTTCATAACTTAATTACTAGATATTGTAATTTTAAGAGTAGTGTCCCCTGCATTCCTACGTACCAACAACAGAGTTGTTTAGATTATCGTCACCAGGAAGCGAAATGTATAACTGGCTTTAACATGTGTTCTTGTTGTCCTGAGCCATTAGATCTTCGAATTGAAAGCAAAAAGGTTCAGTCTGAGGAAAATAGAGTTCAAGTTTATCATGAAGAGATAAAAGTTAATGGTGAGTCTACTGCATTTCGTCTTTCTAAAGTGCATTATCGTCGACAAAGTCAAAATGTCAAACACACGGCAAGCAGTCAAGAAGCAGGAAGTAGATTAAAACAAGCCAACACATCAACAAGTTGTTGGCGAGATATTTCACGATTGTCACATACTATCATTCATAATGTTTTGTACACATATTAGTTTTAAGAAAAGCATTGAAAAGGTTCTAAAATAATTTAATTAAGAAATGAAGATTAACTCTTGTTATGGGATGGGAGATGTGTCACATACACACAGAATCCATGACCTATTTTTAAGTATATTATATAGTGATAGTGTCTGCAAATTTTCAACACACTAACAAAAATAACCAAACTTGGTCAAGTTTTGTTTTCATTTTAAAATTAACATAGAAACTGAAGTGTATCTTAATTTTTATAAGATTCTGTTATGTTTTAATGGCTTTCCATCTTATTTTCTTAACATCACAGATTCTGTTTAGATGTATTATAATTTCGTCAACGTTCAGTCAGCAAATCAGATACAGACATTATTACCAAGATTGGTTTTAAATGTTGATCACTTCACACAGTGATACATGTTCCTATTCCTTGTCATTAGATCATGCTGGTTTGTTGACACAAAGCCAGTAAAACAAAATAGATGTCACTTAAACTTAAACTGATGTGGTTTCTGTTTTCTTCTTTCTTTGAGCTGGATGACTCAGCATTGAGAATAAATTCCAGCTTTTCCGGTATAGTGGTAGCAATTGAAAAATTCTGAATATAGTAATTTATTTAAAGTGGTTGATGGGTTGGTTCCGGCTATCCAAACTGATTCCTTCCTGGTGCCGATAGGAAACAAGAGGAAAACTAAATCAAAATTATACAGTGACTGTGTTACAGTAGTAGGTAGCGAAATTTGAAACGAACAATTCAAGACCTTTTAGAATTCCAGATAGCAATACTGATGGAAGGTCTTTTTTTGTCAGGTCAATATCAGACTGGAACAAGCTTGACGTCAAAATAGTCACTGCAAGGTCTGTCGAAAACTTCAAGGTCCAGCCGAGAAAACAATAAATGCGCACCCCTCCCAATAAGTATTGCCATGTTCACGAATGTGGTTACCTGTTAAAATTAAAATCTAGCTGTCCTTTTGTTAATCATTTCGAATTTGGTTACTTCTGTAGGGGTCCCAGGCACAACACCCATATTCTAGTAATGGACGTACTGAAGCAGTATAAAGGTTTTCCTTGACATTTTTAGGACATTTATAAGATTTCTTTCTAGGAAGGATAATATAAAGCTTGCTTTTTTATAGACATTGTCAGTTTGGTCTTTCAAAATTAAATTTGATTAGAAATTGAGAATTGCACTTTTTCAAAGATTCTAGAAATGTTAAATCTTTATGATTTTAATTAGCTAAAAGAGCCATTCCTTTTTTTTATCCTTTCTTCGAGCAGAGCTTATCAGACCCAAAGCTTTCTTGAAGTTTTTAGTCGCGACAGCTATAACCTCCCATCCAATCAAGTAAATAAAGTTAACTTTTTTACAAAGTCAAAGATCACATCAACAACAAATTTTGAACTTAAACTATTTATGCTTCCCCTTGGATCCTAACTATTTTCTCTTGGATGTCTTCTTTCTAAATATATATTTTATGATTTTTCTGCAGATATTCTATGTCGCAAACTGGACATTTGATTTTTTTTTCTAAGGCTAATCACTACTTCCTTTTCTTTACCGGTTGCCATATTTGTTGAGAAGAAGATGTGAAACAAACACAACAACCCATATGAGACAGATTGCTTTGATTGGCCAGTCACGTTACTCTTGTTCAACATGTTTCATTTCTGGGAATTTCCAATAAAACTGAAATATATCAGCATCGACATTTGTTACCAGGGCTGCTGTTATAGATGCCTGTAAATAACAGAGACTTCAATGAGGAAATTTCATCCATTTGAAAATAAACAATTTTTTTAACAGAGAAATCATAGATAGCCACTGTTTTCAAAGTACACAACACTCCTGAAAATGACTTCTTTAAGGCAAACAGAGCGATTTGAACCAACAAAATAGCCATGAGGACTAGGAGTTTATGCAAAAATAATTACTCTACAATTTTGTCACCAAGGGGAAATAAGCAACATTGATGTAAGTGGGTTAGATTTTTTGCTAAATTTAATTTTTTTCAAAGAAAAGTTATAGTATAGCTTTGATGAAATTCTGTATTCAATGAAAAAGACCTGGATCCGACAAAAACCTGTATCTACTTGCATAATTTATATCTTTTAAAATATATTCTTCTTTCCTTTTTTTACAGAGGGATATGAAAGCAGCCATGAATATGTGTCCCCATATGAACAAAATGTGGCATACAACTTGGAATATCCAAATAGTTTATATCAAAGAGCCGTAGAGCCAAATGACCCATGGAGAAGGCAACCATCACCATCCTCTGATGAAGGATTTGTTGATGAGCAAGCAATACAAGAAAATCTGCCAAATTTTGATAAGATTCAGGTAGATAATGAAAGAAGAATTAACTGAGATCTTAAGCATTAGACCCTTGCTGGGGTCACCTTCTTCTTCTGGCTCTAAGGACCTTGTGGTCACCTAGTAACGGCCTAAATCCTAATTATTATTTTGTTACCACTATATTGATGCACACTGTTTTTGATACTGGTGGTACGAAGTTCATGATTAAAATTTTATCATCTTAACTTAATGTAAAATGTCGAACATGTTCGGCAGGTTTTGGCATAATTCACTGTCATTATTATTTATCATAATATATGAGATGGATTAAGATTTAATGTTAATGGAAATATTTTTATGTATGAGGATTGTGATTGTCTGCTCTTATGTCATTTGAACCAATATGTAAAGATTGAAAAGGATAAAATGCTATGTGAATACTGTTAGAATTATTATTACAATTATTTGACATTCATGTTTTGAATAATATTGTTTTTAGTTTTTTGTAACACATTTGCAAATTCAAAGCTTTGATTACATAATTGTCTTACTCTAAAAATGAACAGTTTGTGGAAGCACGTGTACCTTGCATGTATGAATCTTTATGTTCAGTTGCCTTTACTTTAATAATCAATTCAATGAATATGTTATTGTTGAACAGAATTTACGAAAAAGACTAAAGTGAAAGTAAAAAGAATGTTAGGATGCCATCTTTTTATTTGAGGTTTATCTATTACATCAAATTCAGTTCATTATTTATTTTAGAGTAACAGCTGAATCCAAACAATCAGTTTTTGAGACATAGATTTTCAAAATTTCTAGACATTTGTTTTCATCATTTCTGACTCATCAAAAGAAAGACATTTTTCTTTTCTAGCTTTATAGTTTATGTTTTTCAAATTCATGTTTCAGAGTCACCCTGTAGATGTAGAGTTCCAAAGGGAAGAGTCAAGTAGTCCTTCCTCATCAAAACCCAAGAAGAAAAAGAGTCCAAGAGAGTCACCTTTGTTAAGTGACAAAGAGAGGCGGAAGCCAGGACGAAAACCTGGACAAGGTATTTTTTCAAAACTCAATAGTAAAGTCTTCTTCAAGTAGATGATGATAACAAATTTAGAATAGAAAAAGAATGGTGTCACTGTAACAAGATAGACTCTTTTCATAGAAATGAAAATTTGCAAATAGTTAGTAATAATAGTGTAAGTCATGAACGTTATTTTAGAATTGATAATTTGATGTGACAACACACAAACAAATAAATTTTATTTAAAAAAATTTACTGGACAAAGATAAAATACAAATATTATTGTAAACGTCAAGTTTTTATTTAAAGATATACAGTTGAGATTGTAAATACTTTTACACTTTCATGTTGAATTGTTGAATTATCAGTGTAAACATACCTTATCCACACATCTGTTTTTGTTATCCAACTGCTTTACACATTTATGTTTTTGAATAACACTGTTTATTTTTCACATTGTTAATTGAATTGAGATGTCAATTAAGCTTGTTCTATTTAAGAAACAACAAGAATCAGAACATTAACGAGCTTAAAACATGTTCCACATCAAATGTAATATCATATACACCAAAGTGTTGACGCAAAAACATGAGTGTGTAAAAGGCAGTACACTTCATCATCATCATTTTAAGT
>JAUUEB010488243.1:0-10808 GCA_032362205.1 Clione limacina | reverse complement strand
TTGCACATGCAATTCGAATTTGGTGTCTCTTCAAAGAGATGTTTTCATCAAACAATGCCGACCGCTAACAAATTAGGATATCATAGAACAATGAGGAGACTTTGAAGTTGAATTTTAAAAGGAAAAATTGATTGTAGTTGAAATTTGAAATGTCGACACCATTAATGCAGAGGTGAAACAATTTTCATTATATACGCTCTTTGAGTTTGTATCTTAGAACACAAAAATGTTTAAAGGAACATCCGTCAGGTGTTGCTGTCCACATCAGGTCCTATAACACCATCAGAGGACGTCTGGCACACCCCAAGGACAAGCAGGCCCTCCTGGATCAGTCAGGGGTGGTGTACCAAATCAGATGCAACAACTGCCCTTCGACCTATGTTGGAGAACCTGAAAGACGCCTGGGCACGCGGATCAAACAGCACCACCGCACATTTTCACCTGTAAAGTATAATGAACATGAAATATATGAAAAATCAGTGTCTGTGCTTCACAAAAAGGCAGACTGGTTCCGTAGCGGTGTAGCCGAATCGATCTTCGAACAGCAGAATTCATCTAATCTGAACAGAGGCAGGGAGAGGCATGTCCTCCCCCAAATCTACCAAGAGCTGCTACCCGCTAATTTGTCACGTGACCAAACGTCATCAGGTCACATGACAAGCAGTTAAGATCACTCAGCCGAAGAAGCTCGTCGGAGGACTAGCGAATGCTCCTGAGAGACTTTCTACTTTCATCTCGTAGTTTTATTGGTTTTGAAATATATTACATTCAAATTTATTCAAAAACTACAGTGAAAAAATGTGCACAAAAAAATTCCAAAATTCGAGATGAATGAGTTCTGTTGAAATATCAAAAAAAATATCTCCCGCCAAAACTCATTTATTTGGTTTTGTCAGAGCACGACATAGCTTTGGACCAGCTTTTAGTTTGTTTAGTTGTTGTTTTTTTGAGGAGTGGGGGTGGGGGTGGGGGTGGGAGGGTTTTAAACCAATGTGGTGGGTTTCATTATGTTTACATAATTATTTTCTTTTGGGGGTCATAATTTTGAGGTAAAAAGCCGTTGTTGAGTAAAATAGAAAAGAAAATGGCAACATTTATCTAAAGCAATACGTTTGAGTTTGTTTGATACACTTTAAAATTATTGTTAGATTGACGTCATTTCACCTTATGTATTATTGAAACGTGTTTACACTGAAGTTACTGCACTATTATGTAAGACATTTTTCTCATATGCGAGGAAAAGTATGGCGTTTGTATTGACCTTCAGTTATCAAATTTATATCTCAAAAATCCCTCATCTTATAAATACGCAATTTGGTGCGAATTCCCATTCAGACGTAATTTTACAAACCAAAAATATCAGTTGATACATATATTATGTTATTATTTGTTAAATAAGCTAAGTTCACGTGATAAAACACATGCAATAATGAGCTAATAGTCAAGTCCAAGGCTAAATAAACGTTATAAGAGGGCTACGTTTAAGTCTCTCTAACCAAACTACTAATCCTGTTGTAGGCTCATAAATTACATCAATCATTTACGGCTAGTTCATCCTGTCTAGATTATATGTGAGGCACGCGTTGGAGGATAACATCTGTCAGAATTTGTTTGATAAGACACATGCGAATTGTGTCTTAATGGTATTTATTATATTGGTGTATATAATAATGTTGTTTAGATCAATTTACGAAATACTCTCAAACAAGACTTCTTAACTATTGATGTATTGATCTGAAATACGTTTTTAGTTGTAACTTGTTAACAACTCTCGGTTTATTTCTGATTAATTTTATCGATATCATCGCGAAAACATCTAAGTGCACACATTTACGAACTTCTACACTGAACCCAGATAACCGAATGTTGTTTTTGTTCTTTCCACAAATATCGGGAACCTCAAAACGTCAAACAAGAAGCTCGCAAAAAAACAGTATGGATCGTTAAATTTGTGGTTTAAGAATTTCTTTTTTTAGAATAAAAAAGAAAGCGTAAATGACTTTGCATGATAGGAGAGCACACACATGGTATCCTGACGAATGTAAATCAGATTTTAGATATTAAACCAGAGCATCGATATAGGAATACCAACATAAAATACAATTAATTTAAGATTATCAATTTCGTTTTTTTCTTCTTTGAAAGTTGGTCATATTGATAATAATTATAAGTCTTGTGTGACTGATTTCCCCATTATCTTAAGTACATAGTATATTTATCGTCACACATTTGTAAGCTTTTCAATTCAAATTTCATATGAACATAACACAAACATATACATTCATAAAGTGGGGAGAAAATGTCGATACTCGAGAAGAAGGTTAATTGACTTTCAATCAACTACACTGGCATTAATTAACACTTACCAAAGATTATGGGGATTCCTCTTTCTCGCACTAGATCAGTGCGAATGTTTTGAGATGTTGATAAATATTCTTCCAGTTGTTAGTTGTTTTTAGGTTTTATAAAAAAAGTGTGTTTTAGTTTGAAAATTTGATTTTTATAGAGAACATTTGCTTATTAAGTCAATTTCCACAAGACAAATGTGGTCCTTATAGACGAGTAATGAAGTTTTTGAATGAAGTTTTTAAAAGGGTAGCCTAATTAAGTATGTTGATTTTTTAAATCTTTTTAAATCGTAGAAATACTCTTAAATGATATTTGTATGAATGCTTACTAAATGCAAAAATAAAATTAAAACTGACTATATGCTATTTTTCCATTTAAACTCAAAAACCAACCCGACCTCCTTTCCATATTTGCCTATCATCTTATTTTTGAAACGCTGGTATCAAAAGACAAAATGAGATATAGAGGTCTATAGAGATATGAAGTTCCTTTAACATATAGTACCCCCAGGTGACAAAAGTAAAGCCATATTTTCCTCTTTGCAATACACATATGAATATCCAACAATCGCTTAAAATAAATACAAAACACGATATAATCAAATGAGGGATACACACTTTATAAAACAAAAACAATACGGGTGAGGTAGTGAAGTAGAGATGTCTTACATCTAGTGATAAATTCGTATGTTAAGGCATACAGACAATTGATTGAGGACAATATAATCAATAACTATTTACTAGGGTGCATCTGTCTTTGATGTTTAAATACGTATATTTCCTTGCGTAAAGGTTTCTGAAGTGAAGCTTTTACTTTAATGCTAAATAGCAGCATGTGTGATTGGTTTCAGAATCTATTTAGATAATTTTGGGGTTGAATATGCCAAAAATACTCGTTGGCAGCTATAATAAGTTTGAATGTTGTTATTTTTCAAAGTTAATTCGTGCTTGTTGTATGAGCCAATCTGGTTAACTTCAATTTCCTTTTTGAGATGCGTCTCGGCAACACCAATAACAGTATAAGTTTGACTATATTCCAATGGCACGCGATGAAATATTAATAGATCATTATATATCGAAATTCGTTTCATAAATAGAGTCAAACATAAATTAATTGTTGGAGTCCGGCGCATGATCGTAAACAAATTAAATTGTATAGATAAATATATATACTTACTTTCTTGCTTACTTGGTCGGCCTAAGCATTAATATATGATAAAATCAATCAACATCCTTGAGATCGATGTGAAGAAGCCGATGTTTACATCTAGTTAGAAATGCATGGATTAACAAACAAAGACTCTTGTCAGATAAACACAGTATTTATGTTGACAACCAAAGACATTAAACAGAGGTAATAAAAAACACGTTGACTATGCACTATGCATGCATCTGTCTTTGACGTTGAAATACGTAAAGCCGTTGCATGGATGTCTTTGTATTTAAGGCTTTGTTTTCTATTAAAAAACCATACTACATCATTCAAAAAGTAATGCATACATGTCAATACAAGTTTAATGTTTACAAGCAAAGTAAATTATCATACATCAAATTAAAGGAGAAAGACTCAGGATTACATTTTTAATCTCCAATATACGCTCCTTGTCTTTGAATGGCTTTGGCCCACTTTGAACAAGTCCCTGTTTAACGCTGCGGTAGAACTATTGGGGCTGGTATATTAGTCATAAAACAGGAGTCTTTAAAATCACTAAGGACCAAAACATTACATGTACGTAAGTTCAGACTATTTCAAATAATCACCCGTAGTCAAACCCTTTTTATCGTCTGGTGTATTAGCCAAGTCGTGACGGATGACTTTTACTCATTGTCATCGTAATGATTGATTCCTCTCAAAGCTCATTTAAGAGGACAAAACAGATGGTAGCCTGAGGGGACTAGATCAGGGGAAGAGCATGGGTGTGGCAGATTTATACACTCAATAGACGAGATCTTCTCCCTTGTCCTGGCACTGGTGTGGCTTGGTGGATTGTAGTGATGAAAGAGCACCCTGTCTATTGTCAGTCCTGTTCTTACTCGAAGAATCCTGGCTTAAGTTTCTTTGATATTTGAATATATATTCCAGAGTTAACTGTTAATCCTTTTGTCCCAAAACACAGTTGCAAGAATTTTCTTTGAGCCTATCTCACCTTTGAACTGTTTTGGTCTGGGGGAGTTTGAATGGTTTCTCCAGCTACCACGTACATACGATATTCTGATTTAAAGCTTTATCTTTGTATACACTTTAGACAATGTATACCTGTTTTATCCCTTCACAATGAAGAAACTCAATACCGGTACTTGCTTTTTGTTTACAACGCAGAGCCATTGGAGTAGTCATTTTGAAGTGACGTCACTTCCACGGAAACGAACAAAATAAAAACAGACAAATTAAGTTTTTAAGAGTATACCTTAATGTAAATTCGTGCACATTTTCAATTATATTGCATTTCAATTACTCGTGGTAATCAACTGTATACATTTTTGAATGACCTACGTATATGGGATTAGGTTCAGAAAGCAATAATCGACAAGAAGAAATAAGATTAAGTATAAAGACATTGTGAGAACGGTTTGGGATAATTATGCCAATAATACATGCAATGGCAGCTGACATTAATTTTTTAACGTGAATTCAACTTTGTTTGTATAAGACGAAATGATTCTTATCAATTTGCATTCTATGATGCACCTCTGATACGTCTTTAACTTGTTTTACCCCTACATATTGACGCTCAAATTTCCCCGGATATTAATTTTGTTTAGGTTTATGGCATGTTATATTGTCGTACAAGGGTTCAACGCAAATTGAAAAAAACTTCTTTTCTCCATTTTGTTATTGAGTTTGAACATTTCTAAAGTGCCAAGTACTTATTTTAAAAGGAATGTGGTAATTTCAAAGTTGCATTCTCTGAGTAAGGTTTTTAATAGATAAACAATTTCAAATCTAAATTATAAGATGGTGTTGTTTATATAATAGTTTAACCGCTATGATTTGTATTTGCTCACTATGCTAGGTTTTTACGCCCCTCCATAATACATGAAACATTATGTCAGTGATACTCAACCAGTTGACGAGATGTCGCACAAAGAATGTAATAAGGCGCATTTCTTCTCGTTCAAAGTTTTGAAAATAATTTATAAATAGCGCATATTTAGAGCATTTTGGATCTAAAATGGGTGGAAAGGCATTCTCTCATGTCCCTTTGACTACGCGCCAGTCCTCGACGGACATTGACAGAATACTTTTCAAATACGCCCCCCCCCCCCTCCCTATTCCGGATCCATTAAGAAAGACTAAAAATCAAGTAAAAAGAAGAAATTGGAAAACTACCATGAACACCGTGAAGAACACAACTATTATCAGATGGATAGTGGTCCGACAATAATCTTCCGAAATCTTTCTTTATTACGCCTAAGCAATAGCGATAGCTCTTATATTTAAGAAAACAAGCAAAGTAACCTCGTTTGTGGATGATTCTTTTCCGGACGATTTTCTAATAGATAATTTTGTTTTACTATCGTTCACTTTTCCACATACTTATATCTGATTGTCTTAACATATTTTCTGTCTGTGTCTGCATCTATTTCTAAATCATGATTGGCTGCTCCCCTCGTATTTTTCTTAATCAAGTTTATCTCTTTGTCACGAAAGATATACAGACTTGGCAGAAATAAGTAAAGAGACTCGCGATATTAGTTCCAATAATTGACAACGTGATGTCTAACATGTTCTAAAACTTTTATAACTGTTATTAATATTATAGAAAATATATAGAAATGGTTTTATTTGTTATTACTATTATGTTCTTAATTATGATTGACTGGTCCGTCTCTAAGTCTGTCTTCATAATGAATCATTTTCACGAAATATAAACAGAATGGGCAGGATTCAGACACTCGTATGGGTAAAGTGGTGTATAACAACAACTAGTTCCAAGACTAACTATTATTATCATTCTAATCAAATAATGAGCTACACGGGGAAAATGTTATAACATCCACAACGATAAAATATGCTCAAAATAAATAAATAGTCAGTCCAAAGAAGCATCCTACTATAATAGTCTAGACATAGACCTAGACCTATATAAATCACATGAACAAGATTTGTGGTAATTATTTTAAGAAGAATCTAGAATGTGCTAGAGCCTTTGAATGAGAAGATTTTGCATATACCTTTTTTAAATTAACCAAAGTAACACATTTCTTAAGAAGCTTTAGCCACCTAATCTTGTTTCCTACAATTGTCCTTTTTCTTTCAACAATTGTATTTTGAATGTTACAATGGTGGACCTTAAAAATAAAATTCTGAATGTGGCGCACAAATAATAATAATACCAATCTGCATTTTCAATTGTACGACTTACACAAGACACAATAATTTATTTGAGTGCCACATAGACGTAAATTAAATAAACATTATCCTGTAAGATCTAATTTTCACTCCAGCGACAGTCGTCCTCAAATCTAGATTAAGTATATCTATCAATTCTAAAAAGTGAAAACCGGAACGAGAAGAAAAGAAAGAAATTAGGAGAAATAAAGGGGATCAAATAATCATGAATAAATAAGGTAACACAAACAGCATCTTATCTTTAAAACTTTGGGTGTCTAAAAAAGAAGACAAAGGAACGTTGAGATAAGTGGTCTAGTGATTAGTGAATGATATTCTCATCTCAAAATATCAAAATCATAATTTTGTTTTGATTGATAGAAATATAAGAAACAATCAGAGTTGTTCTTTATTTACCTACAAGCTTCATACAACATGATTATCTTTACATCCACGTATTAGCGCAATGGTTTCGCTCGTCCTTTGATATTGATCACTTTATAAGAAACAGCAACAATTCAAAATTTGAAACTCGTCCTTTTTTAAGGCTAAATTGAGAGTTTGGCGAAAATTCATTATGCGAATATAGATAGCCTGAGGAACCAGCGCTAATTATAAGAAAAATTGTTACCGTGAAATTAGCGCGACGAATAGGGTTTTTTTTACCACCTGAAAAAAACAATCGCACGCGGTTGTGATATGGGACACTAGATAAGGTCAAAAGATAATATTGTCATTTGTAACAATAATGTGTCACACAGAAGTTAGAGAAAATTCAAAAAATTGGACACATAATGGCTACCAAAGTCGGCGGTGTGAACCACCAGACAAGTCCATCCACAACAGAACTAATAGGAACACCGTCATACAGACAAACGTGGGCGAGTCGTAAACTACAAACCCAAGTATTTGAAGGGAGTTTTTTTTAATGTTTGAAAGAAAGATCACTTTCAAAATCAATCAACAAACAACAGTTTATCTGAAATTTCGATATTTTGAATGAAGATCTGGGTTGGCATTGTTTGAACTCACAGGTAACACCTGCAAAATTGGTCGATAGTTCGAATATATTTCTGAGTCACCCTTTTTATAAAGAGAGAGGAGAGAGAAAAAGGCAGACTAACGGACAGACTGACATAATATATATACAGACCGAAAGACACAGACAGACATACAGACAGCCAGATAAACAGACATGCAGACAGACACAGGGATAGACAGACAGACAGACAGTAAGACAGACAAACAGACGGACGGACGGACGGACAGAAAGACAGACAGACAGACAGACAGACAGACAGACAGATAGACAGATGGATGTACATACAGAGAGTCAGACATAAATACAGACAGACATACAGACAGACAGACAAACAGCCAGCCAGTAAGCAAGCCAGTCAGCAAGCCAGTCAGCAAGCCAGTCAGCCAGCTAGCCAGTCAGCCAGCCAGTCAGCTAAACAAATTCACAGACAGACAGACACACTGAAATACACACTGACGGACGGAAGGACAGACAAACAGACATACAGACATATTGAGCGAGAAAGAGATAAAGAGAGAAATAGGAAAATTGAATTGTATAGAGGGAGAATGAGATGGAAGAAAATAGTCATCTTTGCTGTAAGGCTCACGTGGAGACAAGCAAAGTGATGAAAGGAAATAATTTAAGTAATGACGCAGTACGATGCATACCACACCGTCTATACATGCAAGAACAATTACCTTTGATGTTGCAATTATGGTAATTAATTGAAAAAATGAATAGGCTTTGAACGATGCAAATCCACATAAAACGTGTTGAGAAACAACAAGGCCGTGATGAAAATAATATATTAGACAAAGATCACTTTGTGTGTTTGTTTATATCTTAGTTAATTACATTTATTAGTAACAAAGATGTTTATGTTTCAACGGCCAGTTCATAAATATCGTTGTTGTGACAAAATTGTTAGAAGATAGACCTAGACAACACCTGACTGGTGAGAAAATAAGGTTCAGTAAGTACATGTATTCACCGCTGTTATTGTGCTGCCATGACAATGGAACAATGATCTGAGGTGTCTTTTTTGTTTGTCCAAACCTTAACAAGTTTAATTCTTCTGTAGTTAACAACCTTGAGGTGAAATTTTGTTAACAAAAGAAGGAAGCAGTGGTTAAAATGAATTGTTTATGCCAATTGTTAAATTTCGATGCCATTATGCATCAATCCTTAGATGTTTTGTGAACAATTCCTGAATAAACATAGATCACCCTTAATGAACTGTAAAGGTACTCAATCGTCATTGTTATAGTGCTATGATACGATACAATTATTGGTCTATACTTTATTTGAAGTATTGTTCTAGTTTTTTAAATTAACGTCTCTTTAAGACTTTTTACGGAGAAATTTAAACATCAATTAGATATTCATTTGTTTCTTTTACTTATGAAAACAAATAAAATTGGCAAAGTTTCAACTAACAGGATGATTGTCTGAAGTTTCATTTGGATGATCATTTGTTCAGCGGCTGTTGGACTGAATACATCGTTTGTGACTTATAAACTTAAAGGATATATTATTTCATACTTTTACATCCAAAAAAGTCGTCTTGAAAAAAGTAAGTAAAGTAGGTATTATATCTGGATATTCTAACAGCTTTCGTAACAATTCTTTCTATTTAACCAAATATTTTAATTAACAAAATTGATGAAAAAAGCCGCTCATGTACTTGGATTCTGTTTTGAATTAGTTTAAAAAACCAATAGACACGATCAAGGTTAAGAACAACTCGCGAGGTAATAACAAGTCAGTATTTGTGCATGGATATATCTTCACTTTTCCTATCCTCAACTTTCAAATTTACATTAACATATAAGCGAGTTAATATTATGTCGGTGATTTAAACTACAGCAGACACGGGTTTCAACGCAATTTCTATTAACGAACATGTTCAATCAACGAATTGATTGTTAATCCGTAAACGATTGAGTTTCTTAATAAACAATTTTCTTAAACAAACAACAAAACTTGCTGCATTTCGTTCAACGAACTTATGTAACACCAAAATATCACCAACATGATTTGTTTACTGTAGACATAAGCATAAAAGACGAAGCAGCGAAAAGGACTTGGATATAAGAAGACTTTTATGGTGTGAATTTTACACCTTTATGAGCACGGAAATATTACAAAAATGCATTCATTCCCGTTCAATCACATATCTTTTGGACGATAGTGATAACATACATTAAATACAATACAAATCTTAGCCTTATATTTTCTTTGAAGCCTGTATTTACTGTATAACGTTAGATGACCATATTATTTTTAATTTATTTTTAGCATTGTATGTTCACATCTAATTAATATTTCATGTCTTCCAGGATGTTTTCCTTTTTAATGAATGATCAACACATCAATCATTATATGTTGTATTGGTAGTATTTTTTGTTGCTTATTTACATCCCTATTGCACACGCTGATTGTAATACTGTATAAAGTTTTATATCGCGGGATTTATTTACTTTCGTGGGGGACTTATTTTCAAGAGTATCAGCCAGTACAAAAATGCGATTGTTTTTACTCCGCGAGTTAAAGAAGAACGATGATAATTGTATTAATACCGATCTTCACTTTGCACTGTCGTAGAGTCACGCGTTGTCAAAAAAAAATCATGAGCATTTATCGATAAATTAGTTTATGATTTACGTCTCATTTTATGTTCATAGTTTACCTGTCACATTTCACGAACATCAGCCAGTCTATAATGTGATTGTCTTCATTCCGCGGTTTAAAAAAGTATGATGGTGAATTTTTTCTTGCCAAAAGCAGCTTTGAAATGTTGTAGAGTCACGCGTTGACCAACAAAACTATAAGCATGTATGAGTTAGTTTTGTTTACGATTAACTTGTTATTTTATGTTCAAAGTTCACCCGAAGCATTTTGCATGGGATTTATTTCGCGAATTGCACAATGTCCATTGAACTATGTGAAGTAAATCGCTAGTTGAAATAGACAGTTTTAAAATAATTACACTCTGAGATGTGTTAGATTTTAAATTTATCATCATCAAAAGGGGAAGTAACAATGTTTAGAATGCCATACTTGCTGTATATTTGTTTTATGAGTTACGGCACATTGTCGAGCA
>JAUUEB010488232.1:0-10808 GCA_032362205.1 Clione limacina | reverse complement strand
GTAAAATGGCATAATGAGAAAATGACTTTATCAATTATATTTTTACATTTTTAATTGTTGGATTTTATTTCATTTCAGCCCTTTTACCAATCTTGTTTATTGCATAACAGATTTATTGAATATATTTTGTTTACCGTTTTGAACAAAATGCTCACAGCTTTCTTAATGTATGCATTAAATAATAATATATATAGAGATGTTTTCCAAGAATAATTATGAAATGGATTTAATGTCATTCTGAAGTTTCTATTGACAAAATGAAGTGCAATTTCTTTTAAACTTTTATTGCAGATTTGCCATGCATAAATTGTAAAAGATCTTTTTGCCCTAATATCATTATATCACACTGAAATTTTTAGATGTTCAAAATGTTTAGATTTGTATCTCAAGGAAAGAAGATTTTATGTGCAGCATCATAATTTCCTATGCTTATTACAAAAAACCAGTTTATAAAAATTGAGGTTCTTCTCAATGTGATTGTTAAGACTAAAGGTTTGTAAAAACTGTTACAAAAGATTTCAAATGGCAAAAATTACTGATGTAATATTCATTATCAATTTAATTTTGTGTAAGATTTTCTTTTGTTTTAGCCCTTAAGCCAATCTTTTAGCTTTTTGGTGCCATAATGCATAATACATTTTTAAATAAACTTGTTTATAGCTTTAAAAAAGGTAATATTTGAAGTATTTTTCGCTTCTATTTGTGCAATAGTTTTCTTGACTGTAAATAATGCTTATTGCATACTTATTTCTTATTATTGAAAGACATCATTTAATTATAATGTTTTACCACCATGTTTTTCTATGCTGTCATCTGTCTTATCAGTTTTATTAGCACTTGTTTGGCATTTGCATTTTATGCTCACAATTTAAAAAAAACATTCATAGTAAAAATATGAGTTTATATAAAGATTACAGCCCGCTTGTCTTTTGATATGATTTTTATTGCCTCACAAGTTCGGAAAAACACAAGAAAATCATGAGGCTCGTCAAGTGATATTTCTTGTGTTTATTTGAGTGTCATTGACTAAATATGCGTATATCCACATGTAAAATAAGATGGGCAATATTTAATGTTTTGACCGACACGTGTCCATAACACAACGTCAGACAGTCTTTGAAAAATATGTTTTTTCACATGTGGAATACGGATGATGTTACTTAATACAGTCAAACTTGTTTAAACCTGAATTTTCGCTTTAACAACAAAAACCTGACTCTAACTTTTTCCTCTCTTTATCTTTGTTAAAGAAACACGCATAAAGCAACAGAAAAAACACCTGTTAATGATTAAACAAAAAAATTATGACAAAATTAGCGATTAAATGTGATAATTTTGGGCATTTATAGATAAATTATAGCAAAAAGCACTGAAATTTTACTAAGATACTAAACCAAATGCATTTCTCTTGTATTTTGGTACAGGCATGAATGTGACTGTTGCCTACCTTGAGGAAAAAGTAGGGCATAGATCAGGATATAACAGACATATTCTTGACCCCTAGCATATGGAATTTTGATTTAAAAAACAGTGGTTATGTTTAAATGGAACAAAATGATGCTTCCCAAACATTTTGGTTTAATTGAGTTTGACTGTATTGTCTTTCAATTCAGGGCTTCCATTGCTTGGTTGCAGACTGTTCTTGAACAAGCCAAATCTGTTGATTGGGTACATATTGAATGTTTCTTACTAATGGGCATTCCCTATAGCTATGTTACTGACCCACATTTCCTCTGTGCTCACAGGTTCAACCCATTTTGAAGAGAAATGCGGTATTTGATGTGATACTTGTATATGTGTTTGTTTGTTGTTAGTTGTTATGTGGATTAGTGCATGTCAATGTGTTTTAGTCGATACTGATTAGCAACATGAGATACCCATTGTATTACCTATTTATAATATATTCCTTGTTAGACGATTAAGCTCAAATTAATCCAATTAACTTTCATGTAAATTGTCCTTTCAAACTGACAAACAAAATGAATGTTACGACTTTAAAAATGACATGCATTACTCAAGAGTGTTTGTGATGTATGAATGCTCTTCTAGAGATTCATTAAATGTGTCTTTAAACAATTTGTTGTTGAGTTTTATTAATGTCTTTAACATGTTTGACTGAGTTATTGCCATTTATTTTTCTCTTTTAAAACCCCCAACTAGTTTTCCTCTTTAAGTCAGCCATTTGACCATGAATCTAGTTGATTTAATATTGACACGAAATGTAACTTTTATAGAGAGAGACAAAATGCCAGTGGTGTGATAACATGCTGGTACCCAATGACACCTAGGTTTAATGAGGATTCCAAGCCACATAGCAATGCTGCAGATAGTTTGGTTGAATTCCTTTCCCAAAGATGTTATGTGATTTACCCACACTAGAGCAATATGGTTCACTTCCCAGCAATAAAATTGTGATAGTCATCACCATTCTACCATTGTGATTTCTGACAGCAAAAATTTAACATAACATATTGCATTTATAGACCTATTAGTATTCAGGCAATTTTTGAAGCATTTTCTTCTTTGACTCAATTAAATTCAAGCAAATTTCTCATGCAAAAAAGGAATCTTTAGGCAATTTTTTAAGATACATTTGGACCGCACAAAATTGAGTGCAAAATGTTAAAAAATGCTCAAAAATATAGTAGTCAAAACCTTACTACTAAGCCAATTTTCCCTTTACACAGAAATTGGCATTGTAGCAGGGGTTGACTGTACTTAACTGGGATTGACCTGAATGGTTGCTGTTGCCTGGCCATTGATTTCTATTTTCTTAGATGTAACCTTCCCCTTGTTAAAATATCCATCACAATACTGACAAATGTAGATATTTATGTAAAACTACATTGTAGCTACCAAACAACAAGAACACACATTTCTTGTCAAAATATTTTATTCATTTTCACACGTAACAGAAAATGAAAACAACATAAGGAACATGTTGCAAATTTACATCTAACATTTCCATTAGATCTTTTCTTTCTATAAAAAAGAATATAAATGTATATGTGATGGGTCCACCATAAACAGTTCACTAAGTACCCTTGATGAAATTTAGCTTTTGGCTAAGATGAACCTCTTATCCTTTATTTAAGACCAATGGGTAACATTGGTTTATTTCCAGTTTCTAAACAGCATATTTTTGGAAAAAAAAACGAAGGGTTTTAAGCATCCGTTTTGTCTATTACAAGCGAAAGATAAGAAAATTGATCAGTTGTATAAGATTGACTTATAACCTTACAGACTGTTTAGGCAAACAAGGTATACCATTTTTCAGCGTCACATCACATATCTCATTAGACTCTTTTTTTTCTATCATTTCATAAACTGTCTGATGTCATGAGATAAATAAAATATAAATATTTAAATATTGAATGCCTGAATGGTGTTTTATGTCCTGTGAGGGCACGTTTTTTGTTCAATGATTTTTAAGTTATTGTGAGTCGCCGCTGTGCAGCGCCAAATGGAAAATAAGGTGACAATACTTTCCCAAAGTATTACCCAAAATGACTATTGGCGATGCAAGGGCCCGAACTCAATACCCCTCAGGTGAGAGCTAAGGACGCTCACCACTAGACCATCTCGGTCCCTGAATATTGAATTTATAGTAAAAAGTGTTAGTACCGATGCATGGTTTCCCAGAAATATAACCAGTTGATCAATGTTTTAACATTATTGAATCAAGTTGATGAATATTAGTTTAAACATGTTTCTCAAAATGACTTCATTATTGCATTTACCCATTAAAACTTATAGTTACATCCCTTGCAAGTTTGAACTATTTATTCACTATCAATAAGCAACATATTTAAAAAGAATTGAAACACTCTCTATTTTAAAAAAAAGCGTCACATGCTTTACAATAAATCAGAGACATACTTTAAAGTAAGCTAGATTCCAATGTACTGTCAAGAAATAGTACATTAACAACATACAAATTGACAATGACTTGACATCATAGATAATAATTAACTTAACTTAATGAGGTGTGTGATAAAGCAGTTAATTAATAATTACTGAAATCTAAAAAATCTTAACGTCTAAACCAAACAAGTCATTAACTTGCAAGCTCATTGGTCACTTCTTATAGATTGATTGTGTTTAGCGCCTTTCCCAACACAAATGAACATATCATATTTAAATGTAAAACTGAAGTGTTCATGTTTGTATAATTGCCTTATTGGATAGATAAAGAATATATTATTATTAGTATTATAAAAAGCGAGTCCCACATTAACATCCTGACCAAGGACTGAGGTCCTATGGAGAGTAGCAGTAAACAGAAGTCACTGGTCAGTCCAATGGAGAGTAGCAGTAAACACGAGTCATTGGTCACTTTCTAGATTTAAGACATTTCTAGATTAAAATTCTCCATGTGTGGATAGAGAAGTGAAACATCTAGCAAAACAAGATTTAAATAAAGTGCAATAAAACAATTCTAAGTAAAGCGCGATTCTTTTTAAGTACCCAATTTTAAAGTTTGATTATGAAAAAACCACAGATACTGGCATCTATTTTTTTAGCAAAACCTTTGGAATTTATTGCGTTTTTTGAAAACTAGATGCTGATATCAGTCTTACTTTTTTCATAATCATACTTTAAAATTGGGTACTAAAAGAATCAACCTGAATATCTACCAATCCCTTTTTTATAGAATAAAGTGTTTTCCTCACACATACACTGGAGACAAGTACCCAGTTAACAATAGCAGAAGATTGGAAGGGGGATGTAGGTTGAACATTTGCTCAAATTACAGCTTCACTCTTTTGAAATATACACCAAAAGCTCCAAAGAAATCTGATTAACAACACATATATTAATATTAGTAAAGTTCATCTTACAAAATAGAAATAAAATCACATTTAAATTATTCAAAATGTCATAGAAATTAAAGTATTGCATTGAAAATTCATAATTCATAGAGTAGATGATTAGTCTGACAAAGAGGTAAGGTCCTCGTAACGCAGCATATCACCCAAAGGTGGGTAGTAATCAATATGTAATAGAGTATATCAGACAGCTGGATTTACACACAAGTAAGTCATGTAAGAATGTATAAGGCTTCAATATTACGGACAAAACACAAAATTCACAAGATATAAGGCCGTTAGTAGAGCATTAATTATATATTTTGATTTCAGGGATTTGTGAAAAATGATGAAGAAACAGAATCAATATCATTTTGATGGTGTTAAGCGTTACAATCTTTAAATTAGGTCATTGGCTGGACTTAAGTAGAGTAACAGTATCTGCATCTAGACGACTATAATTCTTTGTCTTGAGCATTTGAAGTGAAGCATTTTTAAGAGTTAAATTCCAATTCCGAATATACCGTATTTAAGATGTGATTGTTAAAAAAATCGTTGGTGAAAAATGGCAGCACTATTCAAATTAATATGTTCTGAAATTTGCTAGACATGCATTTACTTAATTCCAATATCTCTAATATGTTTTAAGAAAAATAGACAATAAAACAAAATAGATGAATTAACAAATTTAACATGTTTCATCCTAATGAGCTCAAAGCTTGCCTCAATAATATTGAACATTCTTTTTTGGGCCATAATAAGAATTTCAGAACATACATGTTGAGTTGCAGATGCTTCATTTTAACAATTTTCTCAATTCTATAAACTCAAAGCGCTATTGGCATCAACTCAATACTGCAGCCTTCATTGATCTCATAGAACATTTTGAAACTGGAAACACTGATTAGAAAAATTGTGTTAAGATAATTGATAATACGGACAACATACACGATAAAGAAAACACAATATCAGAAATTATCTTGTCATCTTTGATTCATTTTCTTTGAGCTCAAAAGTAAGTTCGTTGTTTTCTATTGAGAACTTATTCAACCAACATTTGTAATTCACGTAGAGGAAATCATGAATTTCTACAATTTTCGTTGTCGAATATGAGAATATTTCAATGTTTTATGAGAATGCTCAAGGTTCTTTGTAACTGAAATATCATCTGAATAACAGGTTAGAAATTAGTGACACAAAAAACTGCCATAACATTCTCAGTTCAATCAACATATAATTGAATCCAATTACAGCTCCGTCAATTACGCCAACATTACAAATATATCAACCAACATAATTATGAAGCCCCAACCTGTTGCCATGTATATCAATTATGAAAACCCTTTGACAGTGGCACAAATAGGTTGTCTTTCAACATAGATTCCACCATCTGATTACATAAAGAATATTGGTCCTCTATCAATTAAGGGCTATAACTTGATTCATTACAAGAATTATGTCAAGACAATGTTCTGCAATTCATTTAATTAGTTTTGTCCTCTTTCCCCTTATTCAAGATTCTGATATAATGCCACAATACATTTTTCTCACCCAAGTTTTATTTTTCCCATGAGCCAAGTAACTCTGTTTAGACAAGAAAATCTCCTTTTTAATTGGTTCAGTCGATGTAGATATACCAAGACTGATATACAGCTTCACCCTTTTACACTGAGAATTACTAAGAAGCCTGTGCATAATATTCACAACAAAATATCATTACATTGTAAAGTTCCTGTCATAAAAATATTACCATGTATAGGGGCAAATAAAATCATGCCTTATTATTTAAATAACCATGTTTGAGAGTGTCACTGGGTATACAATAAAATAACATCAGAAAATACACAGCAGTGTAGCAAACAACAAAATACAGCGATGACTTGTCATATAACAAACGCAAACGACACAAACAACAGCAAACACTTATTTTAAATCAGTTTGTACTGGATAAATCAACAATTTGTGATTCTGACCTGCATGAAAATACCATTTTATGTTCCAAGTTTAGTGCCTCACGCTCGCAATTTATTGCATTTAATTTTTACCTGCATGAAAGAAAAAAATACAGTCAAACTCTCCTATGCCTTGTTTGTGCTTAATCGGACAATAACATGAATTCTGTATTTCTCTTTCCCTGTTACTTTTAAACTGAACTGGTTTAAGCAGAACAAAATCCCAAAAAAACAGCAGTTTGACTGTATTAAGAATATAAGATTTTGCTTTGATAGAGAGACAAAAATAAATTTGATAATTGGACACTTAAAGTAAGTGACAAATAGTTCAGTTTAATGGGACAGTAATGTAGTATATACTTTTGACTTATCATAAAGAAGAAAATTAAAAAGGTTTTCAAAGACGATGTCTCATAAAAGCTCTTATCTTTCAGAGAATAATAAAAGTAACTATCATGTAAGTCACTTACTGCAAAACAGCAAACATTAAAGACGTTACATTAGAAAACAGTGTAAATAATCAAAATGTTGATGTCAATACATTGTAAGGAATCTAAGATGTAAAAACTTCAATAATTAGTCATGTGTGAAATTTAACAGAGAATTAAATTTCACGCTTTTGGTCACAAAAACGTTTCAAAAATACAAGTTAAGTACAAATCATCAATAATATCAAAGAGAAACAACCATGAAACAACAACATTAAAAAGGAATACAGGAAATTTAACATGAACTCAGTGCAACAAAATGCTCAACTCTGGGTTATATAATATAATGATTCCAGATATCACACAACTAACAGGTTACAGTAGCTGTATACACTTGCATTTCAAAAGTGGGTCCGAAGGCTCCAATTTCGAAACTTTTCAACCCAGGGATTTTTTCATGAAATTTACATGCTTTTTGCTGCAAATTTACTTTATTTACTTTAAGATCTAGTACTTTCCTGATGTTTTATATAAGAGAATCTGTAAAAAGACAAATAACAGTCCTTCCTTGAAATTTGCTCTCACTTCTATTCTCTTTTTACAATATTTAGAGACTTATTCCCACGAACCCGGGGGGAAATCCCCAGGTATCTTGAGAAAATAGAGAATTCCACAAATGCAGCACGTACATGAACCCAGGGAAAAATTTTGAAAAGAAAGTATCAGATCCAGGGAAAATTATTTTTTGAAATGCAAGTGTGTACACACCACAGAATGTCTTTGTGTGTGCTTATAAAAAAGCAACATAAAAGTGTTTTGATGAAAGAAAACAAATTGCAATTGTGTAGGAGTATATTCAAGTGTTTTTTTACATATAATACTTTTATGATTTACAAGTATTCATTAAATCATCTTGATAAAAACAAAGTTAAGTTTTAGGTTCAATTTATTATACTGGTGTTGTTGATTTTGTAGTTACTAACTTTTATTGTCATCGATTTTGTTTCATTTTCTTTGTTGTTTTATCATTATTTTTAAACTGTAAAAAATCTTGCTTCCCAAAAAATCCAGTTCAAGCAAGTTTGAGTGTTAATGTTTGAGCCAATTTTTAGTATGGATGTAAAAATGTAAAATATCACAAAGTTTCAACAACAACTGATAAAGATACAGATTATTGAATAGATTCACCTAATACATCGACAAAACTGTTATTACCCACAACTCCTTCTCAATGTTTTTTCATACCATCAACACCTACAAATGAGCTGTAGTCATGACAACGAAGAAAATAAGATAGTTATAGACCAGGATAACCATTCACCATTGAAAGTGCTCATTTACACTTTATTTGCTTTTTATTGAAAATCAATGACATTTCAAATGCTTATTTATATTGGCTTCAATATATCAAGTTCCAGGTGAATTGAACTTCACGCTTTCAGGATACAGATGTCAAAAGTTTGGAACACCTTTTTTTGCCCACCAGATACGTTCCATTGTGTCCTTATCAAATTACAGAAAATCATACATTAATCTATGGCAACATGAGAAAACATTAAAAAAAAATAATCACAAATAACACACCAACATGTCATTACATCAACAGGAAGTTGTGTAGGTGAAGCAATGTGTGCTGGGATATATAACTACTCTATCGCCTAGAATACATTACTTTTCTACACTCATTGGTTACAAAAATCCATCTCAACTGAGAGAATAGAAGCATTATAAATTCTTTTAATGAATATCATGTGGCTAAAAAGTTACTAAATGAAAAAAAATCAGTACTTCAATGCAGATTTTTAACAGCTTTTACTGCAATAAAGTATGTTTCTTGATTTCTAATATTAATCAAAACATAACAGAAGCAAGCCATCACCTAATAAATTGTATATTGTCAAAAACACATTAGCATTATTAAAAAAAAAACATCACAGTAAACTCAAACATTCTTGTATATAAACATACTGATCGGACTATATTAATAAAAATGTTCAAACTGACTAAATATCACAGTTATAATTGTTCATATATTCAGTAACAATAAAAATTCATTTTGTTTCAGATTTTGGAATGCTTGATTATAAATAAGTGAAATGATGACATAGATACAAAATGAAGACATTAGAATGATATCCGCCAAAGGCACTTTTTACTACTACCCAAATTTACGGCACAAAAATAAGGAAGAATGGACTTATGTTTCCTGAGAATTATATCAGCCCAAGTTCATACTACCGGATTTTTATTTTACAGTAAATATGAGTAGCGAAGTACAAAGAAGGGTGCTATTATTCTTATGTTTTCAAATGAATTTACATGAATATTCTATGAAGCCTTCTGCCATTCAGATTAGGAAATTCCCAACATTGTTCTTTTTCTTTCACAATTGATTATCACATGAACTTAAGTCACATCTATTAACAGCACCCTCAAATACTTATAAAAACATACATCATTCATTAAATAGGTAACTCCAATTGTTACCCTGTGTTGACTAGCTATCGTTTTAGATTTTTTGTCAACATAAAGTAATTTTTGGTAGTCCTGCATATAGTATCCAACATTGCAGTACAATATCCTATGTTAATCATAGTTTCAGAGTATACATTATGTGAAGTCTTGTATTTATTTCTGGTGTCACAGTATTTGTATTTGGTCCTTGCAGGAAAACTGTTTTAATCATAGCCTTGATGAAAGTCAGACTTCCTTTACATTTGTATTGTGATGTGCAGGTTTTTGATATTCATAAACTGAGTGATCGTTGTTGAATGAGCAAATATAAAACTGTCAATAAACTGATCTTAAGGGAGCCTATACATGGAAGTAAATCATAGGCAGACCATGAATCACATTTATTAAAAAAAACAGGTAGAAACACGCACAGTCACCTTCAGCCATTATACCAGTGCTCTGTCAGCGGACTTTTTCAAGTTGATAGCCAGAAACTACTTGACTGTTGACTAAAATGGAAGACAGAAATAGCTGCAAGAGGCAGGTCATGGGATGCCTGTCAGGATGACTAAGGTAGTAGAAACTTATCAAGACTCAAATCTATATTTTTGTAATTCACCATTTATGCCTATGTTTATAATTTAACAATGTCAGTAACTCCATTTTTTGTAGGTTCTGACTTTTCTTAATTTTATAATTTTTACCAAAATACCCTTCTGTATACTTTTAATGTGAATTTTTCTAGATGTCATGCCACTAGTATTTCAATAAATCTCTATCATTTTCAAAAATGACAGAGATGATTGAACATGTTATTTCCCATATTTTGTCTTAGTTTAATTCTATGTTTTCCCTTAACAGAGCTTATTTGTATTTCCTGATGATAGAACTTGGTTCTGTATTGATGTGATTATTGTAATGAAGAGAGCAACAAGTGTTTGTCACTTAATAAGTATTGCCTTTCAGCACACCCATGACCTGTGATCCATGACCTGTGACCCATGAAGAAAACACTTCTTTGATATCAGAGACCCTTTGAGTATTAATTTCATGAAATATAAGACTGTAAAAACTATCTAAATAAATCATCAAAGTGGTTTTGGTATCTCTGTGTTGCATGTCCCCATGATGATGACTTGAGCAGTGGTTCTTACCATTGGTGAATC
>JAUUEB010488221.1:0-10808 GCA_032362205.1 Clione limacina | reverse complement strand
TACTCTTATGTATAGAGACATCTAGGGTACTCAGTACTCTTATGTATAGAGACATCTAGGGTAGTCAGTACTCTTATGTATAGAGACATCTAGGGTACTCAGTACTCTTATGTATAGAGACATCTAGGGTAGTCAGTACTCTTATTCATAACACTTCTTTATCCTGTTAGTACATGGAACAAGTCATTGGGTAATTTGACACGAATAATATGAGCTTGACAATAACTGGGAAGATGAAATCAACTTGTATTATGCGATATGTTGATTGTTATCTGTTGTTTCAGTTGTTTAAAATATCATGAGGAGCGTCTTATTGGAGTGGGTAAAGGAGGCAGGATGATTTTGAATATTAAGGCTATGCAAAAATGACTTAAAATTAAAAAAAAAAGGAATGGCAAAGCATAAAATAGTTTTACACGATATCTGGAAAATCCCAGCATTCAAATTCATCTTTTCATGAAGTCATTGAAATATTAGATATTGGTAGTTTGCTATAAGGATGTGAAGCCAGACACAGACGAATAGAACGTGCCTTTAGGACGTTATGTGCGAGCTACACCAGACAAGTCCTTGAAATTCGAGACACTCCGCGACGTCTTGAAGCCAATAATTTGTGTTATCAGCCATTGTATCATTACTCTTAAGGACTTTGTTACCCTTTGGGAAACTTGAATTCTATTTGGATTTGACTTCCTCCATCTTTTCATGATGAGAAACTTGTTTGGAAAGAGTCTGTGATAATCATGTATTTTTTTGACATAACGAGTAATTATTTCCAGAACGATACTTGTATAGCTTAAAGACACTGTGCTTTAAAGTTATAGATAATAGAGTTTTAATGGAAGAAATACTTTATTATTTCGTTTTAATGATTGCGCGCTGGTTTACTCGATGCTGGTGACAGCTCAGACCAGACACTAACATTGATTTCCCATTAAACACGTATATCCATTACGTCTTGCCATTGAACAATTACTACATTTTACTTATCTCATTCGTATATTACTTAGCACTTGCTATGAACTATGATGTATGTGTGGTTCAATAATAGATCGTGATAACTGTAACCTGCTGTTCAATAACCAGCTTTAATGTGATCTACGGTCACCATAGGGTGTCGATGTCTTGTTTAAAAGATTCCAAGTGGTCTTAAACTTACATATCTTTCTATTAAATGCTGAAGTACAAAGAATTGCAGCTGCTTGTTTCACAATACATCGTTTACTTCAAGTTTTTTTTACATTTAATAACTTGTGGACACTCCTAAATGTTTTAAGGTCAATACAGATTTCCCGAATACAAGAGTCGCTGTCTAAGCTTGGTTAAGTTGAGCATATTTTTGAATAAGGGAAAGATCAGTCAGACAATTCTTTTCTTTATTTGTCATATCTTTAAATATTAAAAGATTGTCACATATTTTTGTTAAACATGTGTGTGTTTGTGATATACATTCTTGTTAGAAGTTATACACATTATTGAAGGAAAATAAACTGATCAACTTGGCCCATTGTTTGGGGTATGTCGATCAATACTTTGGGGTAAGATGATGATACATTGGGTTACGTTCGTCAAAACATTGCGCTTAGTTGATCAATACATTAGGGTAAAATGATCAATACGGGCACTAAGTGTTTCAAACACACTTAAAAATGTATGTAGTGGCCTGAAAGATGTCCATAGAAGAACCACAAAGACAATTGCTAGCCTCGGAGACCTACAATAGAAAGACTGAAACATGGGCGACTGAGAGGTGACATGGTCGAGGTCATGGTGACTACAAAGAAGACTCAACGAAGCTCAAAGCAGCAAATAAAAGAAGCAGTAACCTCAGAGGTTACTCCCTTAAACTACAGAAGAACTCATTAAGACTCAATTTCAGAGGTAACTTCTTCACGTACACAGTCGTGGAACATGATACACACTTCCAAGTACCGTCGTGAATGCCCCTACAATCGATGCTTTTAAAAACCGTCTGGACACCAATTGGAATGACGTTCCATCCTTTTAAACACCTGCATGCCAAACTCAGTGTATGCGGAGAACAATGAGAAGACGATGGATCAGCGAACATGCTTCATACGCAAGACATCAAAAACTGAAAGGCTGAAGAGTGACTTTTTCGTGAGTAATTGGCCCTTTGCTGAGTTAAGTGCTCATCATATATAGTTGTTTGTTGTATCTTTTGAATTTCGCTGGTCATGGTCATCGAACCTAAAATTAGATTTACTAATATACCGCTGGTTATGGCTGCTGTACGAGTCAATTTTCCATTAAAAACAATTGTGACTGCAATATATTGTTAGAATACACTGTAAGAAACCTTAAAACACAATTTGCCAACATTGTTATGGTTAATTGATTCATACAGGGGTCATGCAAATGAGTATTTATTCATGAAAGGCAGTTATTCAAACTCACAAACCCACTTACATGACCCCTTTACGAGCCGATTAACCATAGTTTTTGGTGGAGACTCCTATTTATATTTAGAACATACTCTTGTGAATCTGCAAAATAAAGTTGAATTCAATATTGCTAAATAATTGCACGGTAATTGCAAGACAAATAGGAAGGCTTTTATTTATCACACTATATTACTATATACGTTAAGCCCCTAACTGAAAACGCATTTTACTCACGAAAAGGTAATCCTAAATTAATTCAAAAAAATCGTGAGATTAAGACGTGTTCCAGCAAACACCTAATTGGTGCTGAACAGTAAGATACGACCAGTTTATTAAATTTCCCTTAGTAGTTATGAGATGGTGTCTTGAGAACGTCACGGTCAAGCTTTACCTCATATCTCGAGAACTTATGGTCGTAGTGTAAACAAAAGCTATATATTTGAAATCGTCTCGGCAACACCTTTCATTTGCAACGAACCATTCTGAACACTTTGATATTTTGACCACTGGTCAGCCCTAGTGGTCAGTTCCCTCAAGTTAATTTTTGGTTAACACAATTTTTTTCTTTATGGCCCTAAGGATCATTAAAATCAAAGTAAAGTTGAGTTGAGTTGGGGAATAAGAGAAACCTCTCATTTATATAAGTCCTGGGGTGAAAAACAAACTTAATCACCCTCAAAAAAATAACAATATGTTAGGAAGATGATTTGCATGTAACGAGTTGGGGTAGACATGACACTTCATCATGTTTTGTTCTTGAATGAGCGCAGATAGATGAGAGCCTTGTCCTATCAACCTTTATTTACAAGGCTTAAAATTGTGAATTACAAGCATCATAACGCATGTATAACAAGATACTTATTATCCACCCGAGACGGTGAGTATACATTTAAAGAACGATACTGCTTGTTTAGCTTAAAAGACACATCGCTCTTAGATACGGGTGGATAAGAAGTATCGTGTTATAATTTATACGGGTGAATAAGAAATATCTTGTTATACTTTATACGGGTGGATAATAGGTATCTTGTAATAATTTATACGGGTGGATAATACTTGCCAAAATTCAGAGCTGAACAGAGCCACACCAAGAAATCTACTCTCAAAGTCGTTCTACTGAGACTCTACAAGAATTCGACTGAGGAGACTAATCAAGGAAGGCAGAAGAAAAGGTTGGATTTGAAGTGGTTGAGAACATGGAGAAGCCATCACGCGTGAGAGGGTATGAGGACACGAGAGAGACCCTCAATAATCCCGTCAACCGAAACCAAAGAGAGAAGTGGCCAAGTCAGAGAATGAACCGCGAACTCGTGAGCTAAGAATGATCTCAGCAACATTTCAAGTGTTAACGACTGATTCAACCTAAGTATACAGTGATCCAAGAAGTAGAGTCATTGTCAACGTTGAGATCTGTACAATATTTGAAGTTTTTTCTCACCCTTTTACCATTAACGGCAAAGAGGAAACAATATGAAGTAATCTGTTACTTAACCTTTGCTTTTAGTACAACCGAACGTTGTACTGTACCCTAGGTTCATTAGTATCCCACAGGCGCGAATCTATGGGCAGGCGCTTAGCCAGGGGGATATGGGGAATGTACCCCCCCCCCCTTCGGCCAAAAATGCTATACATTCGCACCAATTTTAACCCATTTTCAAATATCCGGCCATTAATTTGACACAAAATAATTTTGTACCCCCCTTTTCAAAATTCTGGCTAGGCACCTGTCTATGAGGAGGGCATGGTCAATGCCCCCCGATCTAAGGGAAAAAATAGCTATTTCCATCACTATCCAGTCGTTTCCTAATGTCTCTTTTTTTGTCTGATATTAATGTTTTGTTGTCTATTTTCGTTCGTTTTCTTTACCTGAGATAATATACCATATTTTAGACAACTTTTTAAACTGGGTATGTGGAACGTGGTTCGTATCTTTAACTTTAACTATCATTTCTCGCACTATGCGGCTGTTTCAAGTCCTATAATAGAATAATGTGTATCACTTGACGACAAAACATAGAAAATTTAAAGAACCATCGTGCACAAGCGCGTAGCCAGGAGAACATGGGGGAATGCCCCCTCCCCCCAGTTTGAATCGAAAATGCTCTTAAATCGCAGCATTTTATACTCCCCCACCCCTTTTCAAAATCTTGGCTATGCGCCTGGTCATGTATATTTTAATTATAGAACAGGAAAATTAAACGGATCATATCTATTCAATGGGTAAGATTGTCATTGTACTGTATGCCTCTGATACAATTTGACAATCTGTCTACTATAAAATACCTCTTCCAGTCTAATATAAAGTGTTATTGAGGATTGGTAATTTCCAATAGCAGGTCTACGTCTCAATGAGGCGTTTAAAATATACAAATATTATTCGTTTCATTGCAAACCTCTTAAAGGCCATCATGATACAACTATATTTTAATTGCTATGACATATTTAAGACCCCAAAAATACAATTGTGTATAATGTTCTATACAAAAATATTAGACTAGGAATGATGGCCATCTTGAAAACTGTTTACCATCTTGGATTTTAGAGTGGCCTTTAAAGATTGTTTTTATGCCAAAATTCCTGTCATTAATATGTTGTGCTTTTTGGTTTAAATGCTATTCTTATACAAAATCGTGTTTATACAGCGTGGTACATTAGATAATGAACCACGCTAAAGGCCTGATCAACTGATTGTACAATGATAAACGAAATATAGATTATAATTCCACTTCCGGAGAATGAAATCAAGTGCTCACTTCTACTAAAGGCATTATTTTATACTGCCATTATGGCGCTTTTTATAGATTTGTTTGTCTTCGTGCTGTGAGTATAGCAATGACATTAAATGGTTTGTAATTTTTCGCCTTGTTCAATGGTGCATCGCAATCTGAGTTAATAAAATGAATTGAATTGTGCAGTCATTTGTTGAATGTCAAACACACTACTTTAAGCATCTTGTTCGACTTCTCACACAGTGCGTACGTCATTGAAAACGGAACTGCTAGGCGCAAAAGATGCAAACCATTCACAGCCTTGAAAAAAATTAAATATGATTTCTTGCAAGTTTGCAATCTTCAAATATGCAATAGCCTGGCAAAGCAAAGTCTATCAGGTAGCCAGGCCACACATGAGCTCTAAAAAATTCGAGTAGAAAACCACTCTATTTAACTATGTTGTCGAAGGAGGGAACTTCTTTTGTAATATTGAAGAAACATAAGACACGACAGGTACTCGTGACGAGCTAGTTTCAACAAAAGAAGAACAAATTCATTACACCGTTTTGCAAACATTCAGGAGGGTACTCCTTTGACGAGAAACAAATTTTGATCAATATTTGCTGAGATCTAGTTTCATTAGTGTAGTTAAGGGCCTTTGCTGACGCCGTCGTGGGAGATTCTGTGGTTTTCTGTAGTCCCATTAGTGAGCCATTTATAGCCAAACACGCTTATCATCAAATGCGGTTATTAACATACCCCGCTTATCATCGTTAGATGTAAAGAAAAAGAATTTCCACGCACAATTATATTGTGTAGTGGTATATTTTCTTCCTCTCTGGCTGTGTGTATATGTGTCTGTGTGTCTGTTGGTGAGTGTGTCTGTCTGTTAACTGTTTACGCGATAACTTGGTTAATTTTGCATTTTTCATTTTTGGAAGGATGATATATATCAGGTATAGAATGTTTACTATTTAAATCCATAAATATTTGTGAAAAATTCACGCAGTTATGGTCCTTTTGAGTGTTTTTTTGCTATATGTTCTTTGTTAATTGGCAAAAACACGCTGTGGTCTTCAGAGTTAAGAATCTGAAATCTTGCAAAGAGGCTCTTTAGTGACTATCTAAAATCAGCTTTCACAATATTTTGAATAATCAATTTAAAAACAGAGTTATGACCCCTTTGAGTATTTTGCTATATGTCTTTGTTAAATTTTTGCGAACACGCTGTGGTTCTATCGTCAAATATAGACATATGAAATCTTGTTTAATTTGTGGGTCCCTAATATTTTGAAAAAAAACAGTTTTTTCAGAGTTATGTCCATTTTATGATTTTCAGTTACGTTGTTCAAGAAGTGGACGCATCATTGGGAGTAAGTCCCTGAAATATTGCACACAGGCACTTCTAGGGACCTTCTAAAAATATTTTTCTCATCTTTTTGAAAAATATGTTTACAGAGTTATGGCCCTCGAGGTATTTGCTATATCTTCTTTGTTACTTGTGTCTGATGTGCGGGGTTGTACTCTCTACGAGTACTCATTATTCTAGTTATGTATTTTTTCCACTGGATTGGATATAATCATAGGTATTTGTTTCTTACCAGAATGGATCGTCAATATCAATAGCGACGTGACATGATTAAGAATATGTCACTTTCCAAAACCTTGAAAACATCTCTCCACTTTGCTAATGGGATTCGACGAAATAAGCGTATTATCGATGAGAATTGAGAGCCTAGAGCGTATTACCAGATTTATTTACGGACCAAATGACCACCGAACTAAAGGAGACTAAAATCGTGATTAAAGGAATAAACTATTGCCTTATTTCTCTTGGTCTTGTGATTTAAGGATTATCTATTGTCTTATTTCTCTGCGTCGTGTGTCTTAATAGACAATTAAGCCCAAAAGTCTAGAAAACTCTGAATATCCGATAAGAACATTCATTTATGTAACCACACATGTCTCGTTTGATAACTTATCAGAGACCATTATTTCTGCAGTCCCCTTGAGTCCACACATAAGTAGTATAATATATTCATGTGTCACTTCTTAAATCACCACTCTGAAGAGGTAAGCAAA
The DNA here is from genome assembly GCA_032362205.1 of Clione limacina. NCBI lineage: Eukaryota > Metazoa > Mollusca > Gastropoda > Pteropoda > Clionidae > Clione > Clione limacina. The sequence goes on along the minus strand of JAUUEB010488221.1, from coordinate 3,610 downwards.
TCCTTGACAAAGATTCTATAGAATATTGTTCTTATATCTAATGACATGTTTAACAACAGATGATTACTTTCAGGGTGGGTCATTTGATACAGGCGCGTAACCAGGGGGATTGCCCCTTCCCCATAAAATCCAAAATGCTCTGAATTAATTTAGACTATTTTTAACTAATTTTCTAAATTTCGTCCGTTTCGCGGCCATAAGTCTGACACAAGCCAGGGTTGTCTCCCTCCTTTTCAAAGTCCACTCTACGCGCCTGAATGGATATTAGGGCAAGTTCCTCGTTACACTGGCTAATCCTTAATGGATTATGATATACATGCTATATATATTTGTACAATGTGTTTTATAATGTTGAATACGACAGAGAAATGAGGGTGATGCGAAGGTCAAGTGTCGTCATTTTGGCATTCTCACGGACGAAGGGCTTTGATTATAATTACGTGGACGCTGAAGAACCGATGTGTTCTTAGTGTATATCCTAGTCACACTATTTCAAGAAGTTTCTGTTATGAATAGCTGAGCCACTATGTAACTCATGTGTCAGACTGGAATTAGTGTCAGACGTAAACTTCTCTCTGGGTCTTAATGAAATGCGGGAAAGCGGCCGGCTTCTAATCTGTTAGTAAAACACAAAGACCGCACGTCTAGTGGTCACATATTTAACGTACTCATCGGGATGTTTCATTATTACTTGATATTAATATGATAGCGGTAGGTGTCACATATTTTTTATTTACTAAGTTTGTATTCCCCAGAAAATACAGGAGTACACTCCCATAAACTCAATAACAAAGAAAGTTGTAGAAAAGATTGAAAAAAAATGTCGTGAGGCCATACGGCGGAACCCCAAGTAAGACCAGGGGACATTCAGATTCAGATCGATTCAATTCAATAATTGAGTTTATTGACCCAGGTTGCGTTGGTCGAGAGGTCTGAAAAGTGGTAACTAAAATGTAATGTAAGAAATGTAAAGTTCATTCACTGGTAGAACAAGGGTATACATACTTCATTAGAGAAGGTTGTCAACGCAGGGAACTTGATATATCTGACTGTGGGAAAGACCTAGGTGTATGGTTTAATAGCAAATTAGTTTAAAGTGACATGTTAACAAGATCGACTGTTTAAAAATGACACCGGTGACGGTCACTAAAGCAACGCCACTCCCCCTCCTATCAGTGAATTATACATCATCAGTCTCATATTACAGAAGATTATCACAGTCCTCCCTATTCTCTGTCTGGTTCACAATATGCATTCTTGTGAGGTTCATTTGTACTCCCTAAATCACCTGTTGGTGTTGGGCATCATATTAAAAAGAAAGAAAGAACGCACAATGTCTACCCAAATAGTTATCAGTTTAAAAGTTTAATCCAAAAAAGTTGGCTTGAAAAAAGTGCCCTGAAAAAAATTGCGAAAAACAGGCGAAAAAGAGAAGCGAAAAAAATAGTTGTGAAAGAAATGTTACGAAAAAAAAGTTGCAAAACTTACCCTCACTAACCCTAACCCCAGAACCCTTCGATCGAGTCTTGCAGCAGTGTGAAATATCCGGAAGCTTAAAACTGCGTTCATTAACAAGCATTTTCGGCATGTTAAAACAAAGTGTGCAATATTCGCCCTCGCTCGCTCATTCTCTTGGCTACCAAAGACGGATGGACCAGACACAGAATGTACAGTCAAATGTTGAAAACCCTGCTCACGCCTGGCTTTAAAAAGCAAAGAGACTATCAGGTTAAATTATGAGAGCAAGTTCTTTTAAATATGCTGATTATCATGGTACCATAATTCAAAGCTAGTATCCGCCCCTGTATTACATTATGCAAACTCAACTTTTCTATTAAGTGATGCTTGAGACCCTCGTAAAATTATTGATCCAAATATAACAGAACGCTTCTTATTTTCACTTCTTTCGTCATAAATTGATACAATATGTATTTATATAGAATATATGTTTGTCTTTCTATCATCAAACTGAGCAAAAAGAAATTGGGATACAGCAGCATTCCTTCACCTAAGCAAACTGTTATGAAAGCCAACTAGGAGGTCCAAGGATTCATTGCTAACCTATTACCAACGTTGATTCTTCAACAACGGCATGCCTTTTGAGTGTGTACACAAATCAACACTGGTGAAACAGAAGCACAGAACTAACAACACGTCAAGACTCTCGTCTGCAATAAGACCTTGTGCTTTGTTTGGATATGGAGGTCTCAGAGTTCGATCCTTGGAGATATAGACTAATGACGAGTCATTTAACAACACGTGCCTTGCGTTATGTTTGGCTATGTGTCCAAGTAACTACCTTTTCAGTCTGAGTAGAGCGCTTATTGACATATCGACATAATATAAATATGTAACCCCGAAAATATCACAGAGTTGACGCATATTAATATTTATCTGCGTATGACACATTGGTTACTGACACACTTTGCTTTATATCACGATTAAGTCACACAGATTGCGATAATAATCGGGTTCTGTGGAGTTACTTTTAAATGTTACTTTTTTATTTTAATCTTATAAAAATCCATTTACTTTGAGATTAAGCCCTGTCGTTATTATTACTCACTCCGCCTTGGGTAAATGTCTCAGTTATTTTAATGGCCACAATCCGGAGCTCAAATTGCATATACATGTTTAAGTGTGGGAAGCACGATTTTCTGCTGCTGATACGGATCCTATACAAAAAAGTTGACCAGAGAAGAATTCAAACACCTGGTCCTTGTTGGTTTTACAACAGATTATTTTTATTTAGCCGAAAACTTGGAGGACTTAGCATTTTAGTGTGTTAAGAAGAACCTATCTATGTATTCCCTTATAAAGTGCATTTTCCACTTTTAATTTACCTTTTAGTTAGCTTAATTTAAATTGTCTAATGGGGACGCATCAACAAAATATGTGTGACCATGATATTTTTAAGAGATATAACAATGTGAATACCTTTATTAGACTTTTGGAATTTCAGTTGCCTTGATTTCACCAAAAAATATTCTTCTTATTCTAACTTCAACAACCGTTTCAACATGCGCACATCCCTCCACGCACACACGCACACACGCACACGCACACACATCCAGATGCGTAACATCTGTTTGATTCACCAGCCTGTTCCTGCTGTGATGTCTTTAGCACCGATCGCCCCAGACTAATACAAGTCAATCATTGACTAAGACAGTCGAGCACTTATGCTATGAGTCAAAACACACTTAAAATGTCCCATCAACAAAAATAGTCAGACGCCAAATGATTCCATTAATCTCATATTATCTTATTATTGACATACGAAAAGAGCAAAAACAATAAACGACATGCCATGGGGCGCTTCTCCTCCGTCAGGCTATAGTAATGGGGTCTGTGTTTACCAAAATGTGTTTAGTCAGGGCGTTTCTTGGCTTCTTTGGAACAATATTTATCGTAATGCCACACGTGAATAAATGATCGTGTCATTACTTTTCCTCTCTCTTGGCTAAAAAGTATGTGGCGGCGGTTGCAGTTGCAGCTTTCAGTTTTGAAGAAGTTGGGTGAGGGATGATGAATTGTCTGTGTTATATATAATGCCCATCATAGGGATGATGATTTGTCTGTGTTATATATAATGCCCATCATAGGGATG
>JAUUEB010488210.1:0-10808 GCA_032362205.1 Clione limacina | reverse complement strand
TAGACATTCACTGCCTATAGTCGGGTACTCAATTAACAGCTGAGTGAACTGAGAGGCACTGAAAATGACCATCGCTCATGGGTATATTCTTAGCTCTGACAGAGGTTAACTAAAGGAAAAGGGCTTTTATCAGGGTTTGTTGTATCCGCCAACCACTTATCATTTCTTTGCAATATATCACCAACAGTTCTCCTTGCGATCGTTTTAGTCAAATTGTAAAAAAATGGTTAGCAATCTGTTGCTGGGATTTGGTCGGCCCTGGTTCGAATACAAACAGATCTTCTGTTTCTCTCTCACCGAGTATGACGCGATTTTCCTGCCAGACATCGTAAATTTAATCAGGAATCAAGTCAACAAAATGTGTTTAAAATGGATGGAATAATAATCTGTGAAAAGACAAAAAGAGTGAGTGCGTGCAAGGTTTGAAGAGAAGTGTGCGAGTGAGAGAATTATTCAATGCCAGGAATGTCGTTGTCATCATATTGTGATAACAATCAGTCTGTGATGCCATCTCGAGTCGGCTGTGGGCAGCCGTAAGAGGGTCATGGCCATGTTCTTAGTTACTACCACATTGCCTTGGTATGCGCACTCAATGACACAGACTGGCACGTGTGATTACTCTAATGTATTACCGAAACACGTCTTTTTATTCACATGAAGTTACTTCCGCCTTACATGTTGGCTTTATCCCTTGAACTACCGTAATCGTCTGGTTGATTTGAACCCTTGATTTTGCGGGCGGCTAAGACGTATATTTGACCATATATTTATATAGTTGTGTACATTAGAAATAGCTGGCGGATGGCAGTGGCGGCAAGAATAGACTTTAAATAGAGATTTTTTTCGTACAAAAGAAAAAACTGTTGGCAAGCGGGTCTGGCGACTCATCGGGGGCGGGGTAACAAGGTTTTTCTGTACAGTAATATACAGTAGAATCTGGTTAATACGAACTATGAACTGTTCAGGACTGAACAATAGGCTTCAAATAGTCGATAGTTCATGTTATGAATTACTTAAACAAAGAGGGGGGTTTGGGAATTCTGATGCATTTGCTTCAAATTATCAATTATTTGTTGAACTCTACTGTAATTTGGTTAGAATAATTGCAAACTCAGAAGTTAGGCTGAATAGTGTTTTTGTATTTGAAGTATTTGTTTGTATGTCATTCTTTATTGCTTGATTTATATGAACTGTTTTTTTTATTTTGAGACCTACTTGTCCCTTCTCACAGGATAAAAACTTTGAATTATCGATAGATTCATTCATTTCATATTATGGGTTATTTTTTACTTGAAGAAATCATGACTTTTGCATTTGCTTAGAATTATCCATTATTTATATTAACCCAGTTCAGTTTACCCAGACATTTCTTACCTGTAAGTTAAATGTTCCCTTACAAATCATGGTGTTTTCATTTTATATATATATATTCATTTGTCAAAAAAACATATCTATTCATGCAGATTGAAGAAGAAGAACCAACAGGGTATATCCGTTTTGAAAAATTTCTGCCAATGATGACCAAGGTATTGATGGAACGAAGGTATGGTTATCTATAACATACTGAAGTTTAAAGTTTGTTTTCACATACTGCTTATACCATGGACAATACTCGTGGTCTAAGCACACTTCGCTTATGAGCAGCAAAAATCTTACACTTTTATTTCATTTGAAAAAAAAACTTATTACATGATTGCCCCATGGTTTACATATGCAGGTCTTTTAGCCTATACAAATGCTTTTCAGGCACTTATTTGGTTGAAGTTTTCTATTCTTTCTTGGGTTGCGGAGCCAAAATGAAATTGCACCTAAATCCCTTCCAGCTCTGGCTCTGCAACCCTGGTTCTTCATCTTTTCCCTTCACAAAAATGTATTCACAAGTGCAATAAGGACATAGAACAAAGTTAAGAAATTGAAATAAAGCATAATTCCCAGTTTTTACAACATTTTTATGGCCCCTTTGCAGACACTGCAGCAGTTAAAGGGGTTCCCAAGTCTTTCCAGATACAAACAATGAACTAAAACTGACAAGGAAATAATGGCAAACTACCATGCTGGTATACTTAAAGAAATTATGACTCAATTTGATTGTATAACTGTGAAATGTCTTCACATCATTTTTATTTAGAATATAAATGTTTATTATAGTCAGAATTGTGGGTCAACCCTCATACAAACAGGAGGATATTTATTTGGTTACAGGTTTTATCAATTCAATTAATTTCATGCCAAATTTAAGCATTAAATACTTCAACTTCCATGTTAGGAAAAACCAATTTCAGATTATAGTAATTCTTTGAAATCTGCACTGACAAAGAATTGCTGTTGATATTAAAAATAAAGAATATCATGAAAAGTAGATGAGTTTGTGCACATGTAAGTCTCCATATTTTGAAAAGATTCCCATCATTCCTGAAAATTGAATATGCATAGTTGATTAAAAAATTGTCACATTGATATGGTTCATGTTGTGGAAATGGCTCAAAGAACACATAAAATCTATGTTATGGTTCATGTTGCGGAAATGGCTCAAAGCACACATCAAATCTATGCTATGGTTCATGTTGTGGAAATGACTCAAAGAACACATCAAATCTATGTTATGGTTCATGTTGTGGAAATGACTCAAAGAACACATCGAATCTATGATATGGTTCATGATGCGGAAATGGCTCAAAGAACACATCAAATCCTTGTAATCCCACATAACACCTAAGCCACATATCTTCCCTGATGATGATAGGACAAAAAGGATAAGAAAGGAATGTAGAATAAATAGTTACTTTCCTAACGTAACTAAAATGTTTCACCAGATATAAACCATCACCAGAGGACCAAATTCTCAAAGCCTTTCAAGTGCTGGACACTGATATGAAAGGTTATCTCACAGTAGAGGAACTCACCAAGTACATGACAGAGGAAGGTCAGTCTCAGTTTTTCTTTGATTCTAGTTTTGGTTTGTTTAAACTTAAGCCATTCAACATCAAATAACTGTTTGTTGCATTGCTTAAGTGATTATTTATTTCAGTTGAGTAATTTGTTTTTGTTTTTACAATTCATTTATTGGTTTAAATATTAGCAAAACTTATAAAAGATTTTGTTTGAATTATTTGTAATGAACTTTTCAAAAAGTTTAATTAGTGTTATTGTTTAAAGTGATTTTGTATTGTTCACTTTTAAATGCTGGGAAAGAGCTTTCTTTATGCAGTGACTGTCTTTGACAGGTTTGGTGAGAGGTTTTACTAGTTTGCTCTACAATTTTATTTGTGGGGCTCTCATTACACCTGCAAATAGTTTATGAGCCTTATTATCAGGGGTGTTGGTGTATCAATTCAAATAATTTGTTTGAAAATATGATATTTTCCCTAATTCCACAATCTTGCTATGCCTTATATTATAGAAATATATTACCCATGTATTAAGCCTTTCAAGGGTTATGCAAATCTTGTTTCTAAATTATAAAGCTCTTTCACAGTATCAATTGTTAAAATTTGTTGTATTTCCCTATAATAATTTATTGTTTATTATTCAGTAAAGGTGTTCAAAATGTATTGAAGGAACTTATTATTCTATGCAAACAATCAATAGTAAAGATATTTCAATTGGTAGCAATTTCATCAATTTTCTCAAAATTCTTGTGTAATCAGCCATGGAAAATGATATTGTTGTTTATCGATGGTCTGATTTATTAAATGTTAACATACCACAAAGATAAAAAGGATTTAGACTTACTCAAATAAAAGTTATTATGAACACCTTTTATTGAGTATTACATTTTTACTTTTTATTTTATTACATTTCTCAACATCAAAAAGGGGTTAATGTCTGATTAAACCATGAGCTTTAAAAGCAAGGATTATGATTTAGTTCATGTGATTTTAGGAGAGCCCTTTGCACAAGAGGAAATGGAAGAAATGATTTCCGCAGCTGTGGACCCAGAGAAAAAGACAGTTTTATATAAAGACTATGCATCAGTTATGGCAGTGGAGGAAACGTGAGGAAAGTTTATAAATAGTTGTGTTTTTGTATTGGTAAGACCTTTTCTTTTAATTCATTCAAATATTATCATGCATATGATGAATATGAACATCATGCAAATTGAATTTCAAGTCAAATATAGTTGATACTGCCAACAACTTATAATTCATAATGGTGTTGCTATTGCTATAGAATGTGTTACATAGGTCAGAGGATGTAATAAGAACATCCTGATGAATTAAAAATTCTTGATTTATAAAGCTAAGTCCTAAACTTTAGACTGCCTCGATAATTCTTACACTAATGAAGTAAACAAATATTTGTTTGATTTATGAAAATTATTACTTTTCAACTACATAATAAAATTGAACGTCTGTTTATGGTGTCCGGCTGTGTATGCAATGGGATTACAGCCACAGTTTTGACACAATCGACCTGAAACTTTAGCAATGTGTTTGTAGATATACGCAGACATGCAGTTAATGGCGCATAGCGGAGGGGGACCCTTCTATAATCACTCTACGTGGTCTTTAAAAAGTCAGGCCAATTTGTGTTTTCTTTCATTTTGTAAAATATTGTAAACATTTTAAATTTTTGATTCACCCATCGGGAGAAACCCAAGTTTCTCAAGAGTCTCTCCATGTGGGTGAATCAAAAATTATATCTACATATCTCACGATGCACTCTTAGCTAGTTTGATGCCATCAAATGAATACATTTCATATTGGAATGTTATTATTTTGAGGGTTTGAAGAATAATGCATTCATATAAAACGTATTGAATGTTGAAAGAAATTCTTTTATAATATCAAACGGAATTTGATACATTTTAAGAATAAACAGTTGCATTCTTTAAAAATTAAATATGATGAATATGGTGAAAAGAAATGTTTAAATTTTACAATTTAATAGGAATCTTGCTTTTTTTTATATTAAAAGAAACTTGTTTGCCTTTTAGAGCATTATATAAATGCATATACAACTTGTTTTTTGGATGTGTAAACACAATTTGTTTTATTTAATCTTATACAAAAATTGTATAGTTTAATCAGCAATTTTTAATCATGAAAAAAATAGTGCTGCTTCCATAGGGAAATAATGACACGCTAACTACATTTTTAATATAGAAATTTAAATGCATAATCCACTTGTGCTGTAACACTTTTTCTTCTCTCAAAAGGTGAAAATTTTTCAAAAGAAGAGATGGAAGAGATGTTGGGTGCTGCAGTAGATCGTATTAAAGGGACAGTACTTTACAAGGACTACTCAGGAGTGATGGCTGTTGATGAATATGCACTTTAGTATCAGATCTCAGGTGCATTAGCCTTGTGCACAACAATAAACAATCAAGGTTTTCAGAATTAAATAAGAACATAATTCTCTAAGTCATAAAATGCCCACTAACTGTTTTAACAGTTAAAAAATGCCTTGTGAACATGTACATATATGAATGTTGTAGAATAAAAAATGTGAACACCTGAAAATGAAAGAACACTGTTTACTTTATTCTGTGTTTGTTTCAGATTTTCGTTAAGTTTTATTCTTAGAGATGCTATCATTTATTTTTCTCAAGAGTGCAGTTGTGCATAAAGCAAGACTTGGTATCTATAGCAGACCATTCCATGTAACACTTTATATGTTCACCAGTCATGTGCCTGTCTTAACACAAGAGATTTCAGCTTACCATGAAGTCACTTTCACTGAAACTCCTACTTCAAAAAGAGAGAAGTGACAAATTTCTCTTTGTCTATTAAAACTCAAAATTTATTCAACCAATATCTATTTACAATCAAATGAAATCCAGATAATGGCTTTAGACAAATTTAGTTAAAAGAAGAGAAAAAGGAGCCAGTTTTGTTTTTCCTAATTAAACAAAATTTGGTTCAACGTGTTTGGTTTAAGCCAGTTTGACTGTATTTGAAAATCTATTTTCACTTGATTTAACTTTCTGGAATTTGTATAACTCAGAAACTTTCGTATAAATTGTCAATCACAAACAAATCCAAGCCTTTTTTATCATCATCATTTTTAGTCATGGGTCCATGTACTATAGGTCAGTCTCACTGTGAAATTGCGGCTCTCCACAGATCATGGTAGACACATGCCCGAACCAGCCCAAACATGTATTGTAGTACACACCCACCCAAACATGTATTTTAGTACCCTGGGTACTAAAATGCATCAAGCCAAAACAAGACCCACTAACGGTACTAAATAAGTAGCATATGTTCTGTATTTTAATAACCCCCCCCCGTGAGTTGCAAGTGTTTGACACTGACATGACATAGGGATGGTGGAAACATCATTTGGGGCATGGGTAGTTACATATGACTTTAGACATGGCCTGTTATATTTAGTGTCACATCAAATGGCAGAAACTCTGTATATACGTGGCACGTTTACTTTAAAATCATATCAATTAATGAAGAGTGTCTCTATAATTGATGTCAATAATTAGTGAACGAAAGAGAGAGAGAGATGTCAATAAAAAATATCAACAGTAGTTAATAAAGAATTAAAAACCAACACTTAGAGCAGATTTCACATTTTATTTCTTTGGAAAAACAAAACACCTTCATTTGAGCATTTAAAAGTAACATTAGGTCATTAACAGCAGTAGCATACTGTTCCAAATTCAATAATTTTACCACGAAAATGAACAAACATTTAATGAATTATTGTTCAAACATTCAAGGCTTACAACACTGGAACTATGTGTCCTTCAAACAGAAACCTAATTCCTTGTTGATACAGAATAATGAATTTACTATATTATTTTGTAACTTTGTAGAAGTATGGACATATATTTGATCTTGAGAACTCATAACTAGTGGCGTACAATTATCACACAAAACAATGATCAGGAACCTCAGGGATCTAAGCCCTTAACCCGCAGCACAGGGTCAGAGAATATGTAATAAAGAAACATAAAGTCTATTGGTCAATCTTCATTCTAGTGCAGTGAAGTATTCATGCCACCAGGCCCTAGTTCAGAGAGGTGGGCTCCGGCAAAAACATAATATCGCAGACAGAAATGACAGATTGTCATTGTCTGATACCTCTGGTAATGTTAAGCAGGGCAACACCCAATAGTGTTTCCTATAGAAATTTTAATTTTGTTTTGTTTTGTTTAAGAAACAAATCAATAATTGAGGAATTGCAAAATAACAAATGGAAATGTAAACTGAAATAACAAGAATCAATCAAACAAATCAATAAAGGGAGAAGTCATAATAACAAAAACTAATAAAGATAGGTGACAAGACAACAGTGAAAGATATAGGAAAAGAAAGACTTAGGACAGACAAGAGAATACACAAGGTAAGAAAAGTAGAAAAATGTGAAAAATAAAAAAGGGAGAGGGGGGAGATAGAGGGTAGAGGGGGAAAGAGAGAAAACAATATCACTATGAGATGCCTGCAACGCATCCTCAACATCATTGGGAGGAAAAGATGAGAGACAACTACGTTCTGCAAATGGATTACCTTGGCAGTAATGTATACTTGCTCAAAAACGCATGAGATGGCTTGGGCATGGTATGCAGATGAAAGATGATGTCATCAATGAATAGTAATATTCCGCTTCAGAAAGAATCTCATCCCTATATTTTTCAAACACCCCCAGAGACTTCAAGTGCCCCCATATTTGCATAACTAATTTGAAAGTGTACGTAGGCATTGTTGTACCTCTTATAATCACTAAAACCTTCATCATCAATACACAAGTTATAAATGGCTTGTAAACCCATGTGCCAGCAATTTACAGTGTGTCATACATTGGACACTGAAGCTAGAAACATCACAAGTCTTTAAAAATACAAATACATATGAAATTTGAATATCAAACTTGCCATCCCTGAAGGTGAGAAAGCACTGGTACAGCCAGCAGCACTGTCAAAAAAATCTGTACTCAAAGAGTAAATATGAAAACATCAATTTTCATCAATCACAGTCATTATTATTGTCAATAAAATGTTTCATAATTACATTAAGGCCAAACATGGTGGTCTCTCTCTTATGGTATGATCACCAATCATCATAGGAATCTTCCAAATCCTCATCAGAATCATGAGGGTAAAGGTTTCTGTAGTACTCATCTTCCATATCTGAGTCAATATAGTTTTCTTCATTGTCATCTTCATCAGAATCATTTGAATCATCATCAGAATCTGATTCACTGAAACAAAAAAATTGTAAGTATACTTTGTGTGGTAATAAACTAATAAAAGTATTGTCTATTCTGTCTGACACTTTACACCCTAACCTCTAGGCTGTCAAGACAAAATTACTGAGAATGATTTTTATTGTATACAACTGTACTTCAGTAACCAAAAATTTGTGAAACTAACACTGTGCTGATGATGATTCAAATGTTCTGATGGATATAGTGATGACTTTGAAGATGACAATCATGATATGCTGCTTTGTTTTTAATGTTTTTGACTTTTGAAGATTGAGAATGACATTACTTGCTTTGCTTATATATGAACCCCTGGTTAACATTTTCCAGGGAAGTAAACATAGCAGGGACTCTGCTTTGCAAATAGAGCAAAATCTCCACAGGTTCCAGAAAGTTATAATTCTTCTCCATTGGGATTGACTATCCAAGACACATAGCAAGCATATTTATATTTATTTCATCTATTTAAATCTTAATGATGTCTTCTGGGTATGGTGAATTCTAACCAAAGAGGTCAACTTGAGATGGGATGTTCAACATGACAAAAATGACTCGTTCTGGGTTTAATGTAAGTCTATATCTTAAATATATACATTGTACTTTTGCTAATATGCAATACTAACATGCACATCAGAAACTAACACCAAACAAAGTATCAAATTATACTGTTCTGATGTGTCATCTCAAGTTACAGAAATCTAAGAGATGGTAAAAAATATAAGAACATCAACTTTCCTCACATTCATTACTGTTCACTATTCAATGCTATAATTACATCAAGGCTGACATGGTAGCCGGGATCTTATGCTTTCAATACCAATCATCAATTCCGTAAAATCTTCATCAGACTCATTTTAATGGTTAAGAGTATCTTCCAAATCTTCCTCTAAAATATGATGGTCCGGGGGATCTTCCAAATACTAATAAGACTCATGATGGCCATGGTAATACTAAAAGTCTTCATCAGAACTGTGATCTGAGTAGTGAGCGAGGCTATTAGAATCATGGAGGTCATGGCGATCTTTCAAGTCTACATCAGACCTGTGATCTGAGTCAGTAAGGCTATCAGAATCATGGAGGACATGGCGATCTTTCAAGTCTTCATCAGACATGTGATCTGAGTCAGCAAGGCTATCAGAATCATGGTGGACATGGTTGTGGGTATCTTGCAAGTCTTCATCAGATGTGTGATGGTCAAGGTTCATGTAGTGATCATTAAACTCATCAGAGTCAATAGGGTCATCATTATTGTCCTCTTCAGATTCATCACTAAATCTATCAAAATCAGAATCATTTGATTCATCATCAGAATCTGTGTCACTGAAACAAAAAAGAATATATAAAGATACTTAATGTAGTTATAACCTGACCATAGTCTTGCCTCATCCGTTTTGGCATGGTACTTTGTCTTCTTGCCTTGGCTGTAATCTCTTAATGACATAATTGCTTTCAATACTGCCTTAAGAATCATGTCACTAATAAATTAAAAAACAAACCTATAAATAATCTGACGGCTTTATGCTCTTTCTGATGCATGTGCATGCTCTAACATTTGCAAAAAAGCCTTTCATGCACAAAGAACCAAAGTTAAAGAAATACACAAAAGATAACTATGAAATTCAAACATCTTGTTTTGACCTTACAAAAAAGAATTACCTGCACCCAACAATGCATGCATTATATTGGTATAGCAGTGGGTAGTTTACTAGTTGTTTCAGTAAAACTGTCTTTATATTTTACTAGATCTTTATTTGGAGGCCATCTAGGATGTCTTAAAACTAACATGATGAAGGGTGATACATTATAGATATGAAATAAAAAACTTAACACCTCAAAGATTTTCATTAAAAAAAACGAATTTTTATCAATCTCATCAAATTAAGTAAAGCCAAAGCCAACTAATGAAAAACAAAAATTCATTTTATTTTGGAATACTTGCTTCATGCAATTTTGTTTTAACTATCACTCTGGTAGTCTTAACAATAGTGTACCTTCTGAAGCCAGAAGGTCAACCCTATTTGGGTGAAACAAAGCACCAAAATATTAAAACATTGGTGCATAAAGCAGAAGCTGACGTCTTGGTTTACTGTCATCCAAGTTGGTAGCAAGCATACAAAACAAAATAACACCAAAACTTTCAACAATATTTGATAACCACAACAATTATGAAGTAAAAGTGTTAAAAAAAACAATTGGGTTTTGAACAAAATATTAACCTGATCAGTCATCGCAGAATGTGCCAGTCCACCGGTCCTGACCGGCAGATTTGCGTTTGGACCGACAGGTGCGTAGCATCTACCGGTCCAAATGTCCGGTGGACAAAAATGCGGAGAAATTACAGCAATATCTGTTAACAATTAACAGAGTTATTGAATTAAACAGTATTTTACTCTATAGATATGTTCGGCGAAATTTGTTCCGTAAAATATGCTGGGTTTTTAACGGACGTCAGAGGTCAACAGCTTTACATAAAACAAGATGGCGGTGACGATGAGTTTTTCTTCGACTCGCGATGTCAGATGTGTTTATTTTATAATTTATTCTTATTAAGGAATAATCCCCGTTTGCATCAGGCACAATCTCACAATGGTATGTTGACGTTCATGATAATCATTTCTTGTGTTGTCTCCTTGGATCTCAGTGGCAGTTTA
>JAUUEB010488199.1:0-10808 GCA_032362205.1 Clione limacina | reverse complement strand
TTCAAACTACCAGCAAGACTTGATACTTCAGCTTCTAGTGTAAATATATTTTGGTAGACAAGTAATTTAAGCTGACAGAGTTACTTTCCTTGTAAAGTAGATGCCTATTGTTTTATCTTACTTGCGTGAGATTTAGCAGTGATTGAAAATAAAGATGTACAGTACTAGCATTAGTCATTGATAAATCAAAACAGACTCTAAAAACTGACATGAATACAGAAAATACCTCACTCAATGCAAGGGACATAATCAACTTGGGTGAATAACATCTCCTATGTAAACCAATTTACATTACATCTTTTATTAAATAAAACCCCCTACCCCTTAACACCCCCAGTTTTGACCTCAACAAAATTACAAAATTCAAAAAACTTCTATTTCTACCGCAAACCGAAAGCTGGAATCATACTCAATGCTGAGTCATTCAGCTCAAAGAAAATAAGAAGTAGTAGAAAAATAATGAAGTAAAAGAAAGATAAGATTCCTGTTGAAAAAAATTGTACCCTGAACATTATATAAATTATTTCTAATCTTTGACCTTACCAGGCTGCAGAAGAAGAGAGTGAGGTTATTATCATAGAAGCAGAAGAAGACAGCCATTGGGAGCCTGATGAGCAGGCAGTCATTGAACCAGCAAACTATCGCATTAACACATGGGACAAAAGTGTCTTGGGTAAGTCGACTATGTTTATACGGTATATTCATGTGTAACACAGTGTTTTTCTTAACAATATGTCCAAAGTGGAGTTTAATGTAATTTGTTGAAAAAGATTTGAGAAAAAAATACCAACATTTCTGAGGGCCATGATTCTCCTTGTATTGACAAAAATCTTCTTCTTCTTCTCCTTCTTCTTGATCATTCGCTTTAACCTCAAACGAAGTCAACTGTTGTTCACTGAATTTTGCATTAGCGTACTGCTTTTAACATTCTCATGTTTTTGCCAAACACATGTTTATGCTTAACATATGTTTTGCGTTAACACTTTGGTGCTTCCCTTCGCCTAGAGGGTGGCCACTATCCGTCTTTAGAAGTACTCTTTTCATTTAGACTGTCAGAGTCCGACAGTTTTTGGTAGGACATTTCTTTTGAATTATGCCCGGATGATACTCTGAGCAACTACCAGGGGATCTTTAGCGTGCAACTAACACAGGTCCTACATTTTTATCGTTTTTCTCCGATAGTACTAGGTACATGATCCTGCCTACCAAGGATCGGGGTCATGCAAGTACTGATAATGAAATCTGTTTGCACGAGCAGTATGCACCAACCACATTGCAGGATAGATTTACACATTTTTTACCTTGGAAAATGTGTCCATTGATGGGATTGAACCCACAACGTCTTTTCTAGCCGGCCTCTCCAGAGATCAAATATCGCTCTAAAGATCGGGTGACTAGACCACTCGGCCATCCTGACCCTTTGACAAAAATTAATAACCCAATTGTTTGTCTTATTGTTTGCTATTTAGCCAACCTGCACTTTATAATAACAGAATTTCCACAAAGGGTTTTTGTCAAGAGTGGGACTCAATATCATACAATTTATATTGTATGTACAAAGTCAGTGCGAGGCAGCTGCTGTGAAGTCATAAGTGTGGAAATACAGTATAAGAAATACTTTCTCAATGTAGTAACTGACTGAAAATGACCAGCTACCTCACAGGTGAGAGTTGAGTACCCTCACCACTAGTCCATTGCGGCTCCCACAAGTTTAAGTTATGTTTTTATGTGGTTATTTGATATATTTATTAACCATTTTGATTTTGCTTAGTTTGACTATTAAATTTGTTATTATAACTCAACCTCCAAGCATTGAATAAATAAAGTAGAATCCATTATGCAACCTTCTTTTGTACTTAATTACTTACTTACTTGGTCGGCCTAAGCCAACCAACCACTTGTACACGCCATATTGTCCAGTCCTCCATCAGCCTGGCTGGTCTGCTGTGTCAACTGCTCCTGTGTCAAGCTTCAGCGTGTCTACAAAAATGGCTCTTGGTCGACCTCTTCCTCGATGACCATGCTTCGGCTCCCATAGCACCAGTCTTTGCGTGCTAAGTTCAGAGTGTCGATGGCAGGTTACAAACAGCTGCTCATTGGTCATACCAGTGGATGTTCAGGGCCTTACGGAGCATCCTGGTGTAGGTACTGTCTCAGTGGCCTCTGTCAGGGTCCAACTTTCACAGCCGTAGAAGAGAACTGATTTGATGGTGGCGATGAAAAATCTTGCTTTCAGGTCTCTAAACATGTCTGATTTCCAGATTTTGGCCATGCCATTGGGGGCTTTTGTACCTTACTGAAATATTATTAAGATTTGGTTAGAAATATTTGTCGTTCTTCAAGGGTTAATCTTTAAAATGAGTAAGAAAGAAACAAGTATTTTTGTTATTGTGAAAAAGTTGGCATTATAAAAGTTTTAACATTTAACAGACAAGGGTTCTACAGTATAATAAGATAAAGTTAACACTAATATAAAAGCTTAAAATTGATTATTTTACAATCTTGATGACAAACATTGAGTTGTGGCAGTCATCAAAACTCATGTATTTCTGGTTAGGGAGAAAAGGAGAAATTCCTTTTATTTAACTTATATTCTTTATCATAATTGTATTACAGGCAAAGATTATCAGGAGTTACGAGTACAAAAGCGAGAACGTCGTCAACCAGGTACGATCCCAGACCTGCCATATCTACACTGGGAGAGGACAGGAGCTCCACCTGCTGGACCTTACTCAGTATGTGGAATATACGTTTTCTTGCCTTAAAACATTTTAGATTCTAAATTTTCAAAAAATTCTTTGTTGATATTTAATCTTTCCACTGACTATGGAATTAGTTGGTTCATCATCATCATATCCATGTTTATTTGAACAGGCCGATATTTGTCCTCTACAGAAGGTAGGGCCCGCTTGACTTGTCTCAATCTCCCACGCCAAGCTAGGCGGTCACAGGGGTTGATGGCAGTAAAGCCCATCACCACCCGATCATTCCGCACGCACTCCTCCCAGGTTTTCTTAAGCCTACCTGGGCCCTTCTTTGACTTAATCTTGGTTATACAATGAAATAGGTCTTACAGTACTAGTGGATCATTATCAGCCCTATAAAAAAAGTTCAGAGACCTTCTGTCTCTGCTCGGCTCTAAAGCGGTGTCACTGAAGTTGAAAGGTGAACTATATAAAACCTGTGTTCAAAATGTTCTCCTCTATCGCACTGAAACTTGGCCAGCAAGGACCGAAGACACAGATAGGTTTAGTCACAACGGAAAAGACTATGATCCGCTGGATGTGTGGTGCACCTAAAGACAACTCCATCTCTAGCTTGGAACTCAGATCCAAGACTGGTGTTACACCAATCAAGGAACTGATGCGCCGTAGCCGTCTGCGCTGGTACGGCCATGTTGCCAGGAAAGACAGGGATAATTGGTTAAGAAGAGTCCAGTCCCTCGAGACTGCTGGTAATCCTGGCCCTGGCCGACCCCCAAAGTCATGGGACGAGGTGGTCAAAGACGACCTAAGAGAAACCCGCCTTGACCCAAGCCTAGCAGCATGGACAAATAGACTTAAAATGATGATGATGAGGTTATGAGCACTTCTCTACAGTGTTTATTATTGGGAGTTATATTTACAATTGAGAAAGTTTGATAAATAATACAAAAAAAGATTTTTTATCAGAGTCTGTCTATGATTGTATTCTTAAAGTGTAGGCCAAAATAACATTCATTAGCATTATGGTAATTATGCGACGCTAAGGCTATCAGCTACTTGTCATTCTGAGTGCTCTTCTTCAGACTTAAAACCCTTGTAACAACTATTCAACAATACAGATCCCTTATGTATTGCCTTTAACAAGCAAAAAAAATCACATGAGTAAGTCAGATTTTTATTTATAAAGTATTTTATTAGCTCTGTTATGTCAGCATTAAATAGTGAAAAAAATTGCAAAGTTGTTTTGTTTCAAGAATGAAAAATAAACCAAAATAAGAAAGCTAAATACAAGTCAGTTTCATCCAGTTACATGGTAATAATCTAGATGGGCAACAATCTGATACAAGTAAATAAATAGAGGAGTAAGACCTCATGCGTTGAACAAATTAATTTTTTAAATTAGTCCCATAAACAGGATGGACAATTGTCTTGAACAAGAAGGGCCTATGTATACATAAACATGTAAACAAGTTTGAAATCATATTTAACTAAATTAGCAAATGAGTAAGAAAGATGCCACCTTCAAATTTACTTTGAATATAAAGCATATGTTGCCGGCCACATGTTGTTTATAATTAACTTGTTTGTATCAAATGGCTTTTGGATTGTCACAAACAATTTAAAAAATCAAGAGATTTATTCAGTACATCCATTTAAATATAAAGATGTTCATGTAAGAATAAAACGGATTTCATTGCATTTTTAACAATTCAAAAAGAAATATAAAAGTATTACCTCATAAACATTGCCATTTTATGCTTTAACTGCAAAACTGTTTTGATCATAAATATATTTTTCAGGTTAGTGCTTGTTCATGAGCTAAAATTATTCTATAGAAAACTGATTCAGCTACTTAAATGTTTGCTGACATTCAACAATTACACAATTTGTTCACAAAAATAAGAGATATGTCGATATAGGAGAGCCTCACTTTGAGCAAATGGAAGAGTTTTTCAATACGGACAGCAGAAATCAGCCTCATCTTCAAGGTAATCAACCATAATTAAAAAACTAATAGCATATTTCGATGATTCCATTTACCTTAGTGAGTGAGCATTTGATACATAAATTATCATAATAATTAAAGCAATCAGTGCAGAAGTAAATTAACAGAAATGAAACATGTGCAAAGAGGAGCAAGACCTCATTCTCTGAACAAATTAGTTTTTCTAAGCAGCAGTCATGCAATTGAACTTTCTATAAAAGACAAAAAATTATCATGAACAAAAGATTGGGGGAAAGCTATGGGTGTGAAAGTTTTTGATAGAAAATAAGAACGGGAGAATATAGGCATTGAATAGAAAGTCTTGAAAAAGAAACATGTTAAAACATAGAATCTTATTTCATGAACATTTAATTCCATTCTTTACAAACACTTTTCAGGGGTACAATTTTGGTCCCAAGGTAAAAGGGCCAACAAACAAGGCAAGATATCTTTGTGAACTTTGTTGTAAACAAAATTTAACATTACAACTCATGATGCTAAGATCTTAATATTGCGAATTTATTCAAAATAAAAACGGAAATATTTTTAAGGAAGAACAAAAAGAAAAATCTGCCATTTGGTAAATTACATCCCTTAAAAATGTAATGCCTAATTCAATCTATCACATGAGTTATGTTTATCAAGCACTAAACTAAATGATATGAACAATTAAATACTCATGAACATTTTAAACAGTGTCCCTGAAAAAATGAATTAACAAAAACAATAAAGTAAATAAAATCAATAATTATAATAAAAAATGCTATGTCTAACAAACATGCATTCTACAGCCTATAACAAAAAACCTGTCCAAGAAATACAAACAATGTAATTGTACAATCAATGCCTTTGTTCGTTTAACAACTAAACTACGTCATCATGCACACACACACACATTACACGCATATACACAATGTGCTAAATACACGGCAGATTATAACATGAGCCTGTGATCTCTTTAACATATCACAAATTAAGTAAAAAGATGTTCACATTCAAAATAAAAAAGGAAGCTCTCTTTTAAGTGAACAAAAATCATCAAAACCTTGCTCCAATCGATTGCTTTTTAATATGAACTTATCTACGATTTGTTGTGGCCTTAACAATTTTAGATGCAAAATTATGTATAAAGCTTTTGTCTTTATAATATACTTCAACATTTGTAAGATATAATTTTACTGATTTTAGTGGCCTTTTAACTTTTTCAAGGAAATTCCAGCATAAATTATCAATTACATCTTCCTATAATTATTCTCATTTTCTGTGTTTCACACCATACACAATACAAGAAGATAATATGACAGCAGGCATTAATGTTTTACCAAGGACTAAGCAAAGGTTTTGAAGTCATACCTCTAGCATCTAAGGGCAGAAGCATTATCCAAAGGACACAATGTCTCTGTGAATTATAATGTCCATTGAAATCTCTAGAAGACCCAAATTCTACTGATATGAAACAACAATATGACATTAAAATCCTGTGTGTACTGAAAATTGTTCAAGTGAAACGTCTCCAAAACTGATGACAATCAACAATTTAATTCATCAATATGCATTAATAACTGTGGGTAAAGATAATATGGTGACAAGATGTTCCAATCATGTACGGATATGAAATAAGGCCAAAGGTTGTGCACCACAAGTGGACGTCATGGGGTTAAAGGTTGTTATAGATTAAGGTCCATGGTGGTTGTGACAAACTTCTTTCCATCCCACATGGATTTGAATTGTTCTGGTAAAGCAAACTCCGTCTATGGACAAATAGAAAAAATCAAGCATTGAGACAATGATCCAATAATCAAAAATAATCAAAAATAAGATTATGTCTTTGATCTCAACTTATATTTAGAATAGAAAATAATCACATATTGGAGACAGAGATTAAACAGTAAACATAACAGAAAATAACATTTTGTCTATCATCATGAACTCATATTTCAAAGTAAATATGTTAAGATTAGTCAAATTATCATAACAAACTAGAAAAATGAGTACTCGGAGATAGTACAACTACAAACATCAGATTACAAGAAACAAAGAACATATCGCAAACAATTAAAGAGCCATAACTCTGTTAACCTATTCTTCAAAAACTTGAGAACATATTTTTAGAAGGTCCCTAGAAGAGCCTGTGTGCAGTATTTCTGGGTCTTACATCCAACAATGCGTCTACTGCGTAAAGAACTTACTTGAAAATGATAAAAGTGACACTGTCAAAAATGGGTTTTTTTTCTCAAAAAATAAATTACAGCTTTTAAGGAACCACGCATTAAGATTCAGATTAAGATTTCAGATTTTCTATCTTTGACCACAGTGTGTTCAACAAAAATTAACAAACACATATAGCAAAATACTCTGTGTGCCAAGACTCTATATTTAAATTGATTATTCAAATAATTGTGAAAGCTGATTTAGATAGTCACTAGAAGAGCCTCTTTGCAAAATATCAGATTCTTAACTCTAAAGATGTGACCACAGCATGTTTTTGCCAAATTAACAGAGAACATATTACAAAAAACTCAATAAGGCCCATTACTCTGTCAATTATTCATAGATACTTCTGGATTTAAATAGCAAACATTTTATACTCGGTCTATATCATCCTTTAAAAATGAAAGAGACCCAAGCAAAAACACTCAAGTAAACAGACATTCACACAGACAGACAGGAAAAAAATATACCACTACACAATATAATTGTTTGTGGAATGAAACAAAAAATAATTATCTTGGGTAACACAGCAAATAAACAAAAATAAACTAGTTCTTGAATTCGATTTTCTCTGACCTTTCACCTTTTGGGGGTCAAGCGTAAACTCTTGTAAGTGAAGCAGTTTCTAAACAAGATCAGTTCCCTTTGGTTGCTCTTAACCAAGTTGATTCTTATCTGCTTTACACACTAATGTTTAAATCACTTTAGTGCTTCCCTTGTCACATTCGGAGGTTACTTTCTTACTTCAAAATGCTATTCAGACTGCTAGAAAAACAGCTCAAAATTAAAAGATGTAGGCAAGGATTACCCAATACTGCAATACAAACCCAATCAAGTCATATTTAACAGTTTACTGTAGCTTATACAGGGGACACTTTGTCCTAAATAATAGAAAAGAAACACAAAATGTAATGCTGGTTAAAGACTTAAAAGAGCCATAATCTCACCAAATCTCCATCCTCTTTTACAACAAGGACGTTCATCTCTGATGATTTAGCAGACACAATCTCTGCATTGAGAGACTTCTCTGTTAGGTAGATTTGACAGCCATCTGTTTTGTCAACACTAACAGTTCGAACAGTGCCGTTTGCCTGCACAAAGAAGAAAAAACTCATTATGTATCAAAAGTTTATAAGAATATGCTTCCTTGCCGTATGCTGTTACAAAAAATAGAGCAGGCATTCATACACTTTATGATAAAGTGTAAATGGCAGAGCCTATTTAGATAACATGAAAATAGCTCTTCAACTTACATTAAACAAATATTTTACTAAAGGGGCTTCTACCAAAAGCAGAAACAAACAATTGGTCGCGTTTCTGTAAAAAGGTTTGTAACCACCTTCTTGATAAGAAACCTGCAATGCATATACAGTTAAACCTGTGAACCCAGAAGTTTTTTTTACTGGATCCTGGGAACGCCAATCCAGACTAATTTTGAGGTTGATTAAAAAATGAGACTAATTTCAATAGGCTGCCCACTGCACTTTTTGACGCAAAATGTAAACAAATGATGAATTATTGTGTTTTTTTTACCCCCAAATTAGTCTAAATTTTTCGCGGCCCCATAAGTCCGCGAAAAAATTGAGACTAATTTGGGGGTGTTTTTTCAGGTTTTAGACTAATTTTGAAAAAAAAACTTCTGGGCCTGTGAATGGCCACTTTTGCTCATGAACCAAAGTGAATTTTTCCTTAATGTTAATTCGTCCATGATGTGTCATGGACCATGGGTGGCATATTGATACAAGTTGAACTGTAGCTAGATTCAAGCACCTCATTTACAAATGTATTATCTCCAATCTTTGACAAATGTCCATACCTGAGCCTTGACACTCTGACAGTTCACAAACTCTATGGATGACAATAGATCCTCAAAGACAACACCACATTTCTTGCAGTTATCTAGAAGATGGTAGGAAGAGAAAATACATAAAATATATACTAACATTATAGCTTTGACGGTCAAGTTGCAATAAGATACAAAGTCATCATCATTTATAACTCTTGGGCTAGAAAGCAAGATATTGTGTACAAAAAAATAGTTTGTTTAGACAATTTTTGTAAAACTGACAAAATGACTTGGGCATCTGTGGAAAGACAGTTGTGGTCATTGCACATTTGAGAAGCATGACTTTCTAACAAAACAAAAATGATATAATTTTCCAAAGAAACTGTACACTCCATGTTTTTTATTTTAACTTTGTTATTAAACACATTCTGTTCCAGTCTAATTTGAATTTAGGGGAAAGGTTGTAACACAGCTTGACTGTATCAACAGCAATATGAAGCTGTTCTCTTCTGTGTACGTTTCAACTATATCTCAGCTCACCTAGGATAATAGAGTTGATCTTGCCCTTGACCTGCACAACACTGTTCTCACACTTGTACATGTAAACAGACTGTTTGAGTTCTGTCTGGTCCACCACAATGTTTTGGTTATTCTTTTGATATTCCTGAAACAAAAAAGAAATATTAATTATAATACCAGATTATAAGAGAAAAATATCTGTATCAAAGGAAAATCAACAAAGTTTCTATTTTGCACTATTTTTAGTTGGTCTTCGAGATGGCTTAAGATTTGTTTAATGGTATTTCTTTTCAATGTGCCTGTATCAGATTCCCAAAATTGACTTGTATGAGTACATCTTAACTGCCTGGATACTTCTCTGGAGTTCAGCTGTTAGTGTCCAAGACTCAAAAGCATATAGAAGGATGAAAAAGGCCAAACCGTTCATCAAGTTCATCTTTGTTGCCAGACTAATGGTCGAGCTTCATAAGTAAATAATAAGCGAAAAACCACTGATACAAACACAAATCACCACACAGAACTACACAAGAAAAGTAAATCCCATGGTACCCACCACCATCCATTTCTTGTCCTGAAGCTCAAATACTGGAGGTTTGGTCACTGCAGAAGGTTTGGCTGCAGGCTTAGGAGCTGCTGTAGGTTTTGGGCTTGTGGCGGGTTTGAATGGGGCTGGACCTTTACGCAGAGCTGGGTTCTTGTGGGTCTTCATGTCATCTGACACTTTCTTCAGACCTGGACACACACAGACGAGAGAAATAAAGGGATAAGTTCATGAGCATATGGTTTAAGATAAAGTATACTAAAAGAGGTACAGAAATCAACACCCATGATGCAACATTAATGTGATGAAATGATGAGGGCTAACAGGCTTTTATGATGATGCGTAATAAATAATTGTTATGTAAAAATGAACTGCAAATTTAGAATAAAATGTCAATGTACTGGACAGTAAGATAGTTTGTAGCCCTTTTTTCCCCTGCAGTTATGTAGAGTAGGAGCACTGTTTGTGGCCGGTCAAACTATAAAGTGATTTTTTGTAAGTTTATCAGGTCTGCTTGTTTTGTATTTAATCATCATCATCATCATCATCATTTATAGTCTTATGTCCATATTCGTAGACATGTGTCATATGCACTACGTGGGTTTGACTTTTTACAATGCAATTGATCTACGCCAGGTGCGACGGGTCCTGCACCATATTTGGATTAAGGCGTTTGGTCTTAAAATCTTCTCTCAAGGACGAGGACTGCCCTTTCCTAGGCAGCCAAGCGCTTCCATTCTTTGGACTCTCTTTAGCCAGTTGCACTCATTTTTTCTTGCCACATGGCCATACCAACTAAGCCTACTCCAGCGCAGTAAAACCAAATTTCTGTGATGCCAAAAATATATTGGCATGGTTTCAATCTTTCTTTTGCTTCAGAAAAAATGAAGTGTTGTACATAATAATAGCATAAAGACACACAGGGCAATACAAAAAAACAATAAAATTTAAAGAAATTTTTGGTCCCTAGTTTCTGATTTTCATAAGTCAGAAAAATGGAATAGTATCGAAACATTCATAATATGTCATTCAATAAATTAAAGAAAAGGATCAAAATAATTT
>JAUUEB010488188.1:0-10808 GCA_032362205.1 Clione limacina | reverse complement strand
TGGCGGCCATCTTGGATTTGGCCTGGTTGCTACCCCTAGACAGGGTAGCAACCAATTTTTTTGGTCATATTTCTTATATAGACATATAATGGCACCATTTTGGGGGGTCCCCTATAAAATCTAATTTTTACATAAACCCCTACTTTTAGGTGTAATATAACAGTTTTTTAAATGTTGAGTAACTATTTTGTTACTGTTTTTTTTCTATATGACTGATGCGCAACGTTTAAGTAATAATACAACAAAGTCATAATAACTGCTATATGGCTCAGTAACAACATATTTTGGCTGATTTCTTCTATATGTTTTGACTTTGAAACTGTTTGATGAATGATGGAAACATTTTGAATCTGGAAAAACAGATCATGAATTACTTAGATCTATTTAAAGAAGACTCTGATGACCGGTTATCTTTTTGATTTTGAAAACCTTTTTAGGCTTATCTTTGATTATTTGTTTATATCTCCTTTTGCAGAAATCTAAGGGAAAAGTATGTATTAGCATTCTGCAATATTGATTTAACTGCTTTTCAATCCTTTTCATTTATGATCATTTGATTGTCAACATTACTTTCAATCGCATCAGATTCTTTTCGCAAACCTGCTATATGCATTCCTGAATTATTATCTGCTTCCTGCCTACACTTTGTTTTCATGAAAAATTTGTGTTACCAGAATATCTCTTTCAATGCTTAATTTTTTTTAAATCTTAAACTTAAGTGATATTTATTTTTTATGTTTATATATTTTGCTTATTTCTATATTACAGTAATTTTTAACTTTTACATAAATCAGTAGATACAAAAGTATAAGGTAAAACACTCTTGTCTAAATTGTAAAGAAATGAATATTAATTCTTATTTCTGTATACATGATTGCACTTTTACTAGTTTCTGTATTATTTGTTTGGTTTTAGTTTCATTTGTTGAATACATTTCTCACCTCTCATCAAAAGGTTCCAAATGTTGCTGAACTAGAAAATTAATATTGTTTGTTACTCTATATACTAAAAAGAACATTTGTGAAAAAGTGAAAAGCTTGAAAATGACAGACTTATTGCGATTTTAAACACTGTTTGAAGAAAAAGGCTCTGAAAGTTTAGTTATTAATTTGCACATAGTTTATACAAAAACAACAATTTTGATGAGTTACAAGGGAAAAATGCTATTTCATACTTTAAAATGTATTTTTTGGTAAAGAAATTGCTGAGAAAACAATGTCATGTTCATAAAATATCAGCGACATGTGGACCGCAAAAAGCTTCTTTATTTTGCTGCTGTATGTATTTTGTTAGGCATGATTTTATTTTGATGCTGTTGCAGTAGATGAAATATCTGCTTTTCATTTACACTATTTAAGTCCGACCATTACAAGCAAAATTCTAAGCAATGTTGTCTTATTGAGAGAAGGATAACATCTGCAAACAGGTGGAGTTTTTTAGCAGAATTTACCAACTGGTGAAATTTGATATCCTTTCCTGGAAGAAAGTCAACTAGTGTATTCTGTAGTTAGGTCTTAATGTTGTATACTGTACTCAATTTTTTTTAATGTGGAATACATTTTTGGTTTATTCGCAATTTCCTTGCATAAGAATCATACATGTCGATTTCCAAATACAAACTAGTACTAATGGAGGAGTAACCTTTCCTTGAAACAAACAGTTGGAATTGTGCAGACAGGCAATGCTGTGAAAATAATTTTTTTTAAATTGGGGGGGGGGGCTGAATTTGTATCTGACCATTTTCTTCTCTTTACATGATAATTTGAATTGCAAACTTTTGAAATATTCAACCTAACAAAAAGAAATGTTTACATTATATCAATGTTAATGTACAGTTATTAAAAAAATATTGAAGAAGATATGCTGCAACTTGAATAATATTAAGAAAAAGCTCCCCTATTGACTATTTTAATTTTCTTTTCATGACAACTCCACTTTGGTCTTTTCTACACGTAAGGGTTTGTTTCATGACACTGAGAAATAAAGTTTTAACTACAAATAGTTTGTAATTGTATAATGATATTTTACAATAATTTTTTACTTTAAAAACATAGAGGTAGAAGAGACTTTGCTAAGTGCTGAATCGATGAAGCTGTTTGTTTAAGTAAGTCTTTTTAGACAAATATTTTGATGAAACTTCAGCTTAGATAACACTCAATAGAAACTCTGAGCTTTTGAAATGTCAATGCAAATGTTTTATATTATTTAAGAGAAGCAAAAATGTTTCATAGACAATTTGTATGTTTAAACTCAATGTATTTTAATCCAAATTCAAAGTGTCCTTAAAAAAACCTTTCTAATACACTGTATTCTGTTGCATAAACTTTTTGCTTTTTAAGGTATATGTGAATAAACCTTCAGAGGACTAAGATGGTTTTTGATACTTTTTACCTTAGCTGCTAATCAAAAGAGCTTTTTGTCATTACAAGTTTCAACTTAAAAAAGAAGTAAATCTCAGAAATAATTTTACTGTAGATTG
Organism: Clione limacina; assembly: GCA_032362205.1. Lineage (NCBI taxonomy): Eukaryota > Metazoa > Mollusca > Gastropoda > Pteropoda > Clionidae > Clione > Clione limacina. The sequence continues at coordinate 8,329 of JAUUEB010488188.1, read as the reverse complement.
TCTCGAAAAGCCTTAAACAAATGATTATTTATATCTTTGATTACATATTCAGATTTTAATTTTATTTGTCTTTACATTTGGAAAATATTGCAAATTGAATAATTGTATTTTTATTGAGTATTTTTCCTTTCATCAACTTAGACTATCATCTATGGGATTTTTCATTTGTAGAAAAGAAATTGACATCATATGAGTACACTGACGTATTACTTACTAATATTCCATTTGACTTTGTTCTAACATTTGTATTCTCAAGCCCAACCTTTTTTTATTCTCCAGAGCCTAAGCAACAGCATCAAACAGAGCATTCAGTGTGTGTGGGGATCTGTCACCAACCTGACCTCACCTAAGTAGGTCATAAGGTCAAGGTCAACAGAGGTTGTGTCAAGCAGTGGTGAAGGAAGGTACAAAACACAGGAGTATATGGATGCCAGCCTGACCCACTCATCACCTAGTATACTACTGCCACTGCATCAACACTTATTGTGCAATCAACTTAACATTTTTGTGATGAATTGTATTATTTTATTAATACTGTCATATGACGATCTATGTAACCACCAGATTAGAAAATAACATCTTTGTCAAATGAATAATATCAAAAGGGAAAATAGAGTTTTAGCAGTTATTTTGTTAGTACTGTTTTACTTGTTTTCTAAGCGAAGACAGTCGTTTCATATCTACAATGTCAAAACTAACCTTTCAGAAAATTACATTACTGAAATGTTGATTTCAGGATAAATGACCAAAAATGAAGTACCTCATAGCAGTTATGTGCAATTTTGTAATGATCTGGTTTCATTCATTATAAAGGTTTATGTGTTCATTTATATTGAACAAATGTTCATTTAACTTTGTAAACTTTTAAATGTTAAAATTTCACCATATGCTTTTGTGACCATCAATCAGTTTGATCATGATTGCAACTGCCAGTGCAAAAAATACCATATCATCACTATAGTCTTGTCTTATTTAATGTTTTTGTAACCAACTATTCTATTGACTATCATCAAGTGACTTGTATGCTGCTCATGATTTATCATCTTATTGATGTTTTTTCACTCTGATTTGTTTACCTCTTTAATAGCTTAGCACTCACCAAGGATATGGCTACGTTTGATTTAGACCCATTAAATACAGCCATGTATCGGCCCAACAAAACGAGTATCAGCCCAATAAAACGGAATTGATTTTTTTTATATCAAAGCCAGATCATTTACAAAGATTTACAGAGTTACAAAGAAGGGGAAGCTACTAATACTAATTTATAGGAACTTCAATAGTTCCAGTGTTACATCCCTTGATATTGGTCTGATGTTTAGGAATAAGTTAGTAGATTGAAGGTCTCTAGCCTGGTGCTATTTGAAGCCATCTAATTGTGTATTATCCCCAGTGATACTTTACTTTAGGCTAAATCTTCATCATCATCATGTGATATATTTAGCTGTCTTGTAGATATGGATTTCAGTAAAGAACCAATGTTGTATGTCCTTGCGAGAACAAGTTTTCAGTTGATAAAATGTTAAACCATACTTTCATTTTTGAAATATGAAATGTTAAGTGAAATCATAATCAATTATTTATTTTATAACAAGTTAATGTCATCCTGGCTGCTATAAAGTATTTTGAACTTTTATGGATATGGGTATCAATTAATCACTTTACATTTTTACAAATTTCTTTCAAAGAATGAAACAGAAAGCTTTTTTTGATACACTCCTTCCATTTCAGTTAGGATTATGAATTTGTGATACTCTGTTGAGACAAGTTGGTTGATAAATCCTTTAAAAATTTAGTAGTTTTTTAATACAATATTACAATCAAAATAAGTTGATTTTCTTATCTTCTAAAAGATTATATTTTGTTCTTTTATGTTTTTCAAATCAAAACGTTTGTATTGATGTTTAAGTTAGAAACTTACTATCAAGAAGGTTGTGTATATGACTGTTTTGACTAGAATTACCTCTCTTCCTTGATTTTATTACTTCATTGTTTAAACTTGAGTTACCACTGAAATTATTCCCTTCTCATAATATGTTTGACTTTCAATGTCTATTCTATTAGAGTTGGTTTTTATTGGATCAGATTATGCAAGGGTTATATGCCAGCTTTATTGATATCTGGAAAAAAGCTTACAATTGTCTGAGATGGAAGTGCTCATCTTTGTCTTGTTTAGATTTTGATCACATTCTTAAAGTCTCACTAGGTTCTTTATAGATTTGTATATATAAATAGTCATTCTGTATAATTGAAAACCTTCATGGTAAAAAATCTGACAAAATGCACATGCACATCTGTGATGTAACATTTTTACTCAAACGTTGAAAAAATGTGCATGTTACTAAAATTGAAATATTTTGTTTACGGGTAAACCTTTGAACTGTGGTCTCACGATTTTTGATAAAAGCATTTATGGTGCAGACATTTTCTACTAGTCAAAATGGCTTTTTGAGACCCATCAGAAAAATAGTTACCTGCAAAAAGATATTAAGTATACAGTGGATTATTTGTTTGTTGTTTATTGTGATATAACAAGATTGTGATTGCTAAACTGAATTTTAATTGAACCAACCAGATTTTACAGTTTGAATTAGATTGAAATCAATATTGAATAGCAATGTCAAGTGATATATAAAGTTGTGTAAATTAAGAAAAAAATCCATATGTCCTATTATGTCTAGAGCATTGTTAAGATTGACTTCAATTGTAGATATTTGTATGTCAAAAATATTTCTATGTTAATCTTTTTCTTAACTTATATTAACCAGTATTTAATTGATATTAAGTTAAAGCCAAAGGATCACCTCATCAGCCCTTGTATTTGACATATTAATATAAGTTGTGTGATATAATTTTGGGTGTTCAGGTAATGTTTTAACAATTATTATTGAGGAACAACTGTTGTCTATTTCTATGACAATAAGATTATAGTGCTTTAGATAAATACGTAAACTAGATGTACACATTTTGATCTAAAAACCACCATCAAATCTAGAGGAGTAACTTTCTGAAATCAGTATATGTGTCTTTTTAGGTTTTTTAAGACATATTTGAATGTGGAACTTTGGTGCTCTTTTTTAACGAATGAGATTTTTATTAAAGTTTATGGTGTAGGGATCTCCGGTGAACCATTGAATCATGAGTCTTTACTCCTTTAATATACAGTCACTTCCGAAGGGTGGGTAGGATTTCTTTTTGGCTATGTTTGTGCTCTCTTTCCAAGGGTTGCTCAGAAGCACATAAATTTTTTAAGGTATCGGTGCTTGTAAGTATTTGTTTGTTCTAGAATGTAAATAATGGTATTGAAAAGTTAAACTAGTCCTCTTCTCAAAGCTGTGACTGGCCGTATTATTACATAGTACAGTAGCTTGTTGTATTTACCAGCTTTTTGTCAAGCTCTTCTTACTGGGTTGTGAGAATGGCTGTTTGATTCTGTTAAAGGTGGCAATCAAACTACAGTCCCCCTAAAAAAATCTGGTGCCCTTTTTTTTCCTGAGATATCATCAATTGTTTATATTTGAAATGTGTCTCCTTTATTTGCACATACTTACTCTATATAACAGTCAGTTAAACTTTTTAAGTAATCCTTTATGATTATAATATGTTATTATTGGTACTGCTTTTTGATGAACTATACGTTCCTTTTTACCCTTTTTGCCATACACAAGATATTTCATCTACCATATCATGAATTTATGTAAAGCTTATTTCATGTTGTACTTTTTATTGTTTTTTTTTAGAAGGATTTATAGATGATGTGATTAAGCTGCATAATAGTTTCATGTAGTTGTGATTTTCAGATATAATCTTCATGCACAATACACCATTAATTTATATCTCAGTACCTAGCAAATATATTATTCAATGACATATTTTACATTTTTTTCTTACATTAGATTTGCAGTTCTTAAAGTTCAATTAAGTTCTGTTCAAGAAAAGATGTTCACTGCCATAAATTACAATCATATGTCCCCTTTGAATATTTACAGGGTTTTCGCTTTGAATGGATACATGTATATACATTTTGTATCAAGAAAATTGATAGGCTTATATATAATATCTTAGACCAACTTCTGTTAAGGTAAATGGTACATATATGGTTCATTAATGGAAAATTCTTAAAGTAAATGTCTCTTAACCTTCATGACATTAATTATAGTCATTATTTAGATATATAGCAAGGGTCGCGATAACCCAGTGTTACAGCAATTGCATGGAGATCAGCTCATACATGGAATGTTTTATTATCAGCGCATAAATGCATACTCGGGTAAAAAGTTATACCTCCAAAGTCAACGTTTTTACAGAAATTGTTTTTCAAAGTAAAAGGTAATATTATGTTTTTTTTTCAAACTAGGAACCACAAAACAACAAAAGCATCTGAGTCAAACCAGGCATTTCTGAACAAAGAAAAGGGTACTCATTTAAAAAAGAAGAGATACTTAGGTATTTGTGAGGCTTGCTGGCCTCAGGCCAACACTGTGTCTCAAATGCCAGAAAGCTAAGGTTCAAATGCGGCCAGTGCAGCATGTTTGCTGCTCTCACCATTGACATGGTCCTTCGTTAAGATTGTTAATGTGGGACCCACTTTTTATTTAACCCTAATGCATTGTGAAGGGTTTAAGTCAATCATCACAATTTTGTTTCAATCTCCCATCAGCTTCTGTGGCTTTGAAAGTCACACGTTTACATTGCAGACATATGATTTTGCTTTAAAATAAACAAGTTTATCACATTCCTTCCTATTTTGATTGTCCCCACCACCTCCTGCCAATCTCAATACATTCAGCCAATATGTCTTTATAGATATAAGCTGTGATATAAATGTTTGTTTTGTTTAGCATTATTTAAACACATACTAACATATCCTAAATTTTCTAAATGTTATGATGCAGAGATAAAACAAATTTATTTTAACATCTTGATTTAAGCCAGGAAAAATACAATAACTGGGTCTGTCTATGTGGGGTATGAACAAAAATCTTTCTGCATTTTTGAAAAATAGATCTATCAAATGACACCATCTCTTGGTTGCTCTGTCCCAAGCGGTATAAAGATATTTCCCCACTTTGTAAGACATGTTATTAAGAGGGACGTATTCAAAGTCTAGAGACTTTATACCAAATTTCTAAAAGATTATGTGAATCAATGTTCTCAACTAGTTCTAAGATATGTTTGACATTCTCATTATTTCTTATGTAGGCTTTGTATTCAGATTTTCCTGAAGTCTATTGGCAAGTAACAAATACATTATATAGCATTTTGATCAAACTTTCTTCAGAGAAACTTGATGTGTAACCATTTGTGTCACATTAATGTGTAACATTTGATGAGCTTTTTACATGATCAGTTATGTTTATATCTGTTTCAGTCAATTTCGAAAAATAATTGTTTTCAAATTCTTAAATGGCATTAGAATCTCAAAATTCTACACATAGTTAAAAGATCTGTTTCACACAAAGTTTTTATGTGTGAGGTGTTTGATTTGTTTTTTTCAACAAATTTTATCAGTTTGTCTTAAAATAGACAAAGGATTTTGTACACATTATTTCTCACCTTATAGATCATAATGTTACATCATGTGTAGTATTCATTTATCATTAGAATAAGGGCATTTTTGCTATCCTGGTCCTGCGCCCACATTTTTGATGATACCTACATAATATTGATCATGATATCATTGCTTTTTTCAATGTTTTTATGTGCTGAAGACTCAATAAATTGAGATGCAATTATTTGTTTCTGTGTTGAAGGATGTTTATTTGTTTTGTTCGCAAACTACAAATTTTCATATAGTGTGGCAGGTCAGGGCAAGGTCGTTGGCAACGCTGTAGATATGGTAGATTTTACAACCTGCATATGTTCCTGCTGCCTTCCCTTATTTTGGGAATGTCTTAGGGAGTTAGGCAAAAAATTAAGGAATCAGATCCGTCTGTTCAAGGCGATAATTTTTCTGACAACTCCTGTGCCTTCACAGACCCCATTTTTCAGTGGATTTTGTCACTCCTTTGGACTCACAAAGAATGGAAAAGAGCGTGTGAGAAGATTTGCTACTTGGGCAATAGCCTATACTTACAACACTTCCACAGCACAGACTTGTGTCAATCAACTCCAATTTTCTTATAGTTTATTGTATTTTCTTTAGTTTGGTGTAATTTTAGTTCACTGAGCTTAAACAAATACCTAAATTTAAATGAAATTAGCATTTAAGCACAAAGTGTTTACCATGAAAACAGTTCTAGAACATATATAGATAGTTTTTCTTGAATTTCACATTGCCTTTATAAGGTTAGAAACAACCTTTCGATCAATATGTTTGAAAAACATAAGTTCTAGAACAAAACTTGGTCACCATTTGATGAAAGAAAAGGTAATTCTTAACTTCATCCTTGATATTCATTGGTATGTACATTATTACTTTGGTTTCAGCCACCTGGGCTAATAAATTGTTTGGAGGATCCTTAATCTTTTCTTCTTCTTTCTTTGAGCTGGATGACTCAACATTGAGTATGAATTCAAGCTTTGTCCTGGGTGAATGATTTGTTCTCTCGCTCTTAGAGGAAAGAAATCATTCATCCAGGAAATTGAAAAGAGGAAGGATCCTCCAAACAATTTGTTTGTCCAGGTGGGGGAATCCAAATTAATTATGTACTTAATCATCAGCTAACGTTGATGCACTCTCGGATTTAATCGAATCTAACTTAAATATATTTATGTACATGTGCATAAACAATGAATACTACACTGGCATCATGTTTTTTCTTTGCTTTAGAACAAGTTTGTTTTGAATCGTTGGAATGAAGTTAGTAGTAGAACATAAAAAATAGTAGTAGTCAAAAACGAAAAAGTTATATTTTTGATATAACTGGCATAAAAAAGCTGAGTTGAAACTATGACTTTAAAAAAAATTACAATTGGGCATAATTAACTTGCTTGAAACATTCTAACATTTAAGAGGGTGTCCATGAAATGAGGAAACGTTTGTACCTTTTTGAGAAACTGACATTTTTCACTTTTGTCATTTATATTTATAAAAATTGAAACGTGCTTGTTGTCATCTCTACATATTGTGGCGGTTAACGTTGATTGTCATACACATTTGTTTTTTCTAGCTTTATTACGTTTTGAGATATTTTTAGCATAGTGATATATTCACAGAGTACGAATGTGTACTACATGACCTCTAGGGCAATAGCTCCAAGAGTTCTCAGCTTTAAATTACCAGAAAGGCTATTTCGGAAGCCCAAACGTAAATATACCTTGTGCATGCCGATTTGATAAAAGTTCCTAAAATATTCACGTCTGTGTACTTCGGGGGAATTCAAAGTTTCTTTGCTCTCTCTCCCCTTATGAAGAACGGACCTGGTTTTAAATAAACTTGGCGTGTCTAGACTAATCATTTTGAGATCCTCCCCTAAAATAATTGCAAGGAATTTCCCGCTAGGGCTGACCAATGGTCAAAAAGAGTTCCCCAGAATGGATGATGAACGGTGTCAAAGAAACGGTGAATTGAAAGATGTTGCAATACTGTACAAATTATATTGTTTTAGGGGTTACGACCATTAGATCTCGAGTTATGTGTCAAGATTGAGCAGCTGACCCCAGTTGTCCTGATCTCATCATTTATTAGGTGAGTCATAGAGGGATGCCAGTTAACCGTTCACCCCCCCCCCCCCTAAATAATTAAATAATATTGGTTACGCGTCTTGAATGCCAGACAGCAAAGTGTTCATTTGAAATTCATTTATTTTAAGGATAAGGTATATTGATTTGAATACTTTATCAAAATTCAAGATTCTTCTTTCACCGTTACACTGAACGTCAAATGAACGTGAAAGATTAAGTTAAGTCTTTCAGTTACTTCAAACTCTCATATGCCAAACTTATATTGGTTAGGTATCTTTAATGCAAGACAGCGTAGTGCTAATTTCCCATTTAATTTATTCAAGGTTAGGGTATATTTATTTGAAAAATAATCGAAAACACAAGAGTCCTCGGTTGACGTCAAATACAAGTGATAGATTAGTTTCGCCTTTTAATAATATCAAACAGCGCACTGGCTAATCTCTTATCATTTGTCGTATATTATTACTTGGTGCGCACTTTGTCCGCTGTTTGAATGGCACTATCACAAATAATCTTACTTGATTAAGCTTACTTTTATTTATATCTAACTCATGCTTTTCCTTGTGTCAGCACATTATATTTTTTAAGTCGAGTAGATTTATGATTAAGCTTTGAAATCGATTGAGTGACAGAGGAGGCTTTAGAAGTTATAACTTCTCTGTCATGAATGGGCTACATTAAACTGTTATTACCTCCCAGAACT
>JAUUEB010488177.1:0-10808 GCA_032362205.1 Clione limacina | reverse complement strand
TCAGGAGTTAGAGTCCCGACTTTTTAGACAACAGCATTTGAGGTAGTTTGTCATTGCTTTCCTCACCGACTTTACTTACAGTAATCTCTGGTTATTATCCCTATATTTTATCAGTGGCTAGTAGCGGGATAAAGACCTGACTAGGATAATAACAAGAGGGAAAAAAATGTAAGAAAGAATTATTCTGTTTAAAATATATAAGTCATCACCTGCTTTGATGACATGCCCGTTTTCTGTGATCCCTTAACATTGTGGTTTGGTGGCACAATAAAATATTGAGATTAATGCACATTGTATCAGCAGAAAAGTTAACGCTCAATGCTTCTGGATAGATAACAACAACATGCCCATTGTCAATTACTCAAGGGCAGATCATTTCCAACACCACACAAACCAACCCAGTTACCAGTCCTCAAAAAGGGTGGTATGTGCCAAAAACAACGTCAGTGACCTTTAGTTAATAACCACGTAACAAAAGGTGTGAGACATATTATGGATGGGCGAGTCAGGTTACATGTAAATAGACATGTATACCCGGAGGCAATGTGATTGTCAAGGATGACTTCACACAACAGAATGAGGAAAAAGATAAAGATAGAATCTAGTGGCATTAATGGCATCTTGAGTGGAAATGTGAAGATAGCAGGAAACAGGAGAAATTGGTCGTCTCAGATTGAATCATGGCAGAATTTTTTGCAGGTTTTCTGATCAGATTTTGGTTGAAAACCTGGGATAATATCTGACTTTTTGCAACCACACTGGGCTAACAAAGGTTATTTTAAATATAAAAAAAGCTTAACACAAAAGCACAGGGATAAAAACAGGCATGATAATATTGTATAAAGCAAAACTATACGCCACAAAGAAAAATAATACTGAAGAGTACAGTATTAAACAAAAGGTATAGAGTTGCTAAAAACAAAGTACCAACCAAATCTTTTATATCTTTATCCATCTTGCTGCGAGTGACATCAGCTTCTTCCTCATCACTGCTTCCTCCTTCTTCTTCTCCTTCTCGACTCCCTGACTCTTCTGGTTCATCCACTTGGTTACTAGCAAAAGCCTCTTCAAGCAAATCTTCTTCTGTGTAATAAAAGAGAAAATAGACAATGGGAGAACATTTTACATGAAAGTCTTGTATGTGGTGACAGGAACATGTCAAAATAATTTAATGTTTATTGCAAAGAGCTAGAATCTAGCACCTAGTTTATGAAAAATATGTGAATGAGGTGGATCAAAAATGTTTGAGAAAATCTAACTGTCAATTATTTCCTCCTGGATTTTCTATTATCATTGTTATTTTTATGATATACTGATTTCTTTTTCAACTTCTCATTATAATCTTTGTTTCTGTTGGCACTCTTGTAATGTAATAACATTCAATATTATTGAAATCTAAATCATCTCTGTAAAAAGCACTAAAATGCTTTAATTTATCACTACAATAGTTTCACAGAAAAGGCAAAAGTACTAATAAACACCTCTACTGGAACCCAAATAAAACAAAACTACTAGGACTAAAAAAAAAATTCGCTGGCTTTCATAAAATTCTATAATTGGAAAGTTGAGAAATGGTAGCTTTTGGTGCTGTAATTTCAGCCATTTAATATATTGACATTATATATTTTCTACCTTGTGTTTCCCCAACAGCTTCTCTCTCCTCCTCTTCTCCTTCATATCCCTGTGTGTCACGTTGTCTCTGCTCTTCTTTTATAGCAGTCATGTCACCATCATTAGGCTCAACTTCCACATCATCATCATCCTCGGCTCCTTTTTTGTTTGCAGTATCATCATCATCTTTTTCTCTGTTTGGTCTCTTTATCTTTCCTTGACTCAATAACCTGATGACAAGAAAAGTTTCAATAAGACAACATTTAATGCCAACAAATAGAAAGATTTAAAGGTTCTTTACAGGAGAAATAATATACTATAATATTCGCTCTTAATAGCAAAAGAAACACCTGAATCATCCTTTTTTGCATCCCATTTCAAACCAAATCAAACTTTAAAGACTGTTTTGTCATGTGACCAACCGCCATCATCCGGTCATGTGACAAACAGTTCAGCTTGAAGAAGGCGATCAAATGGTTTCTCAAAACTCCTGATGAGCTTTAACTATAAACCTGATGGTATAAAAGTTCAAATTTATTTCTATTTTAACCTAAAGGTTCCCCTTGATATCTATAATGTTTCATTTACCTGCAGTTGAATTCGAGATAAAAATACCTCCTGTGTAAAGTACTCTCATCTTACAGTCGTTAGCTGCTTAAATCTACAAAGACGATGAATTCAAATATTTACACTCATTACTCATTACATTGAAAAGGTTTAACTCCTCATCAGATCTGCCTTATGGCTCACTTCACCTAATAGCAAAATGTGTTGTTATAAGACAGGGACTACTGTGATATGAAATAAAAACACTAACGCATTATTAACCTTGTAGCCCTGGTACTTACGTTGTCTTTTCTAATAGTGACATTTCTTTCTTGATGTTGCCTTGAAGTCTTGGAAGAAACTTTTGGACAACATAATTGACAATAGCCCTTGGAGTTAAGTTTGTGAAGGTTTTGTAGTCTCGTTGTGGCAGAAACTTTAACTTTGCATTCATCAATACTTGATTTCCTCTGGAGGATTTATATCAAAGACATTTCATTACAATCTAATGACATGGAAATTAAAAGATAAGTTCCTTATAAGAAATGCTAAACAAAGAGAGAAAAATGCAAATTCTGACATAATTAACGCACTTCCTGTAAGTGATTTTTCTGATTTGATCAAATTAATGTTCATACTCCCAATTGTGAGTTGGTGTAGTAGTTAGGGGTTCTGAATGAGTTCTATACATTGGGTTCCAGGCTTTCTGTTAGTGCACCATTTACCGACCTGAGTCATTATGATGAGGACTAATAGACTTAACATAGATTGGCTGTAATTCCCTTGGGAAAGGCATTCACTCAAAATGATTGTAATGGGGTTGCATTGCTCTTCAAACCCAGGTGTCATTGGGTAACTCATGTTGTCAATGTAAAAACTGACAATAAGTAATCAAAAGAATTAAATAAGAGTAAACATTAACAAGTAGTAAAACAAGACTTTTAGCTTGATTCAGACTGGAAACATAAAAAATGTATACTTAATACTCAAAGTTTGCAACAAATCCATCATACTGATATGGAGTATCACATATCTTTTCCAATGACAACAAAACAAGTAAAATGGCCAACTCACCTTCCCTTTTCCCTGGTATGACTTATTTTTACACGTAGAGACTTTAGCATCTGTGGTATGGGACACAAGAGTTTGATTAGCATCTCAGTGTGTAATTCAATTAGCTACAAAAACAGAATATTTGTGAACTATCTGGTATATCACAATAGCTTAAGAAAGAAAAAAACATGTTTTTCAATATAATCAGTCAGTTAGTCAAACTGACTATTCTAATCATTTACTATAATTCACTTGGAAAGGGTTTACAAAGGATAACAGTTGTTAAAAAAATTGAAAATTAAATACAATTATTAACAGAATTTGACACATGTATCTTATCTGAGATACAATGATTTAGTTGCAGGTTACAGAGAGGAGTTTCTAGCTTTACTTCCTTTTAGTAAGAACTGACAATATACCATTGGCAAAAAGTCACTTTACAAGTAAATTCTGGAAACTGTTTAAACATATCGGTCAACCTGTCAAAGAAAATAAACCATAATGTTTGTTCGTCTTTATCCGAGGAAATAGTCAGTCTTTTGACTTTTAAAATCGATTAAAAAATAGCAAAAAGTCTGGCGATTATTTAATAAGGTGTGACCAATATTTACATTATGAAAAGAATAATCTAATAATTTACTTAGAAATGTGTTATATGCCATTTTATTAATAACTGGTGACCTTAATAGTACTTAGCAAAAATTAGTTGGGAATAAAAAAAATGCCTATTGCATAATTACTGACCTTGTCCAGAGTGATCATGTTGAGGTGTCTCTGCAGCCACTGGGCTCTCTGTCTTGTCTCCTGCCCAGGTTGGACAATGATGTCCATCTGTGGTGTCTTAATGTGTTCACTTCCTGTCATTAGGATCTCCCTCAGGCGAGGAATTCCTAGTGTCACGTTCATCTCACCACGACCAGCAAAGTGAAAGGTATTGAGTGTCATCTGTGTAGAGGGCTCACCAATCGACTGGAGAAAAAAGTAAGAATATGAATTCATGTAACGGACTTAACTTTTTTTCTTTTCTTTTAACACTGACAATGAAATAAGAAGTTATTGCTGTAAAACTGAAACAGGAATTTTTTTTGTAGAGAGGTCACCAATGGACCATTAAAAATGTGAATTAATAAAACAGGCTCATTTGTTTTCTCTTTTTTTTAATTGACAGTGAAATAAGAAGCTATTGCTGTAAAACTGAAACAGAACTTTTCTTTTTCATTCTATCGGAGGTATGTGCAATAACATTGGTCCCAACATTTGAGAAAAACAGGCGAACTGTAATTTGTAAACTTGCGCTTTTATATATTTCACAAAGTCAGCGACACAGAAATAACTTGTATCGATTGGCCAGATGACTTCCCTTATAAAATCGACAAAAAAATATAAATAGAAAATGATGACAAAATTAGATTTTCCAAGTTCCAAGTGATTACCTGAGCTAGCACAAGACCAACACCTTCCCCTGGTTGAGCCATGGATTTCACCACTTTTTTATTGACAGCCATTTTAAAATCCTCAGCTTCAACTTTTTGATTTGTCTTTGAACTTTCCTGTATGAATTAACAAAGAAAAAGTATATCAAGCACATTGCTGAGTTGCAGTAACAAAGATGTTTGGAACTTCTCACAAAGGAATAATCTTTTTAGTGACATGAAAAATAAAGTCTTTGAATATGGGTATGTTCACAAAGAACAAAAAAATCTTAATTATGTTAACATCTAAGCTCTTTACCTATCCATTCAAAATAGATTTATTTCAATCTATTAACATGTTGAACATGACCAATGTCTCGTCTCTCCTTAGTTAAAAAGAAGAAGAAAACAATTTGGTGGAAGACAGATACAAGATCAAATTATGCAAAAAATCAAGGAAATATATGAGTCAAAGATATGGGGAAATTGTCTGAGTTTTATCATTCAATGTAAAAAAAATAAAATAATAAAACTGGACATTTTCAATGAATACTATATTATAGCTGAGTGAAAACAAGTATGCTTAATCACCTGTGCGCCTAATTACCTGTTCAAAGCCTTTCTTGATGTAAACATTGAGGTCATGTCTGAACTTCTCTGACAATACATCAGGATAGTGGTGAGGTAAATATTTGGACAAGACTGGATCTGGGCAGTTCTGTTGGTTGGAGAAGCTGACAACAAAATACATTTCAGGGTTATTGAAGTCAAATATATACAATAGAATAATCATAAGAAGTGCATTTTGGTGGAGTACAAAAGAGAGGAACCAATCCCCTTTTTGGGGAGGAGGTAGGTAGGAGGCTGTATGAATATAATGTACCTTTACAACAACAAAAAACATGTCATAACTATATGTGCATCTAGAGGAGAGCGTAAAGCAGTTGTAACTACAAGAGCCTAGAAAATCCAAATAATAAACGAGACAGGCAGGTGTATGTCAATGGTGGAGTTTGTATAATAGTAAACAGTCTAATAACAAGGAAACAGTCTAAAAATCGCATTAATACACAAAAAGGCATTAACTTTGGAGTACTGGTAGCCCACAAGACAGAAATGGCGTATCACACCTATGTTATCTTGGTGAGGAGAAAAGCTCACAGATTCCAAAGTTTAATACAAATATTGGCATTTAAGATATACGCTCAGACAAGCTCAGATGTAATTATATGCATGGGATCACTTAAGTGTTATATACATGAAAATGAGAAAAGATAAGGGGAGAGTATAACTTTAAAAGAGGAGAAAGAGCATCAAAAAGAGGAAAAGGAAGACAAAAATTGAAGAAGCAATCAACTGTCACTCTGGCAGGCTAAATATATGAGTATCTTCTGAAGATAGATATCGGCAACTGTTTAGGAGAAGGAAGTACAAATGTGTTTATCAAAGATGACTTTGTTCTTCTTCTAACAGAAAAGAAGCCATACCCTCAAGCTGACTTTAGAATTAATATGAGTATCCCACTTCCCATTCGCCGTGGAGTTGGTATTGCAAACAAACCAAAACAAACAAAAAACAAAAGAATAAAGACGAGTAATACACTATGACTTGAATTTCTGTAGTTTGGAATGATCTGCTGTAATACAATGAATGTAACAAGCATTAGAAACATCTAAAAAAGTCTACCTCTCAATAAGATATACAAATCATTATGCACTTCTTATAGAAAATGGAAAGATACAAGAAAATAAGGAAAATATCTCTGTACATTGCAACTGTGTACATCTTATCCAGATGAGTTTTGTGGACATTATACTTCACATCATTAAATCAACACCACTGCACTGCACTGAATACTAATATTTAAAACATTCACTACATAACTTAAGGATTTATGAAGAAATAAAGACTAGAAACATGAGTACTCAGATAGAGTACAAACCCAAAACCGTGTAAAATAGTAAAATATTTCTTTATTTTACCATATCAGCATTATTTAAATATAACTTTATCAAAATATGTATTGAAAAACATAAATACCTGATTGGAGTGCAATCAATAATGCACTTTAAACAATTCATTTAGAATTATTGTGTGACCAACTCATGTCTTGAGTGAACTGATTATGAGGAAGAAGAAGAAGTGAGCTGCGCAAAGGAACACTGTACACAAAGTCTTGCGCGCCAAGTTATGCACCGCACCGTGCACTGTTACTGAACAGTATTTTGACAGTCGGAGTATGGAGCCAATGAGTTTTTCTCTATAATCCCTTGCTAATTAGTTTTAATTCCATATCTCTGTTAATTGTTAACGGATATTGCTGGAATTAAAAAGGCGCCTTTGTCGGGTTGAATTACAACACCGTACATGATTTGAAGTGAATCAGTTGTATCTTTCTTGAGTTATCGGTGCGACAGACATACATACACACAAACGTGTATCGTCACATACCCGAGAACCAAATCTTGGTTTCGGGAATAAATCTGCAATTCAAAACACCAATTAAATATAAGGAAGTTATTAATATGTAAATACAACTCAAAAACCTACAATTAGCTCTATATTCTGTTCAATACCTGTTTCTCTCATCATCACTTAGCTTTGCCCAAGCCTCTGTGAGAATCTTGGAGGCCATTGAGCGACCAATACAACACTTGCCCTCAGTGACCACAGATAGATGATCTCCCTTCTTGATGGACGGAGCAGCGTCACTTTGACAAAATCCAAGAAAGCCGCTCTCCCTCTTGATAAACTTTTGATTATCTTTGTAATTCTTCATCCATTTGGAAATCTGAAATAAAAGAAGCAAAAAGTGGATTAAGAAAGTGTTTACAGGTTTTTTATCATGAGAAGGTTAAATCAAAAAGTTACAGTCTTTTGGGGTTTTACCCTTTCGTTGGTCTTCTCTTTTTAAAACGCTACAATACAAAGATGAGGTTAGGCATGTAAACATTTGGGTAAAAATAAAATAATAACATCTTCTCTCATTATACAGTGTGAAAAAACTGAAGGTATCTTAGGATTTTTGGCTTCTTCTTAATGTTTGTTGTTACAGATTCTAGACTTGATAAGAAACTGAGCGATTCAGCATCTTCTTTTTAAAATATTCAGATGTCGGGAAAGAGAAGCGAGATTAATTTTTGCTCCTCTATTTTTCTTTGTAAATCTTTGTGATAATGATCCAGGGAACACATAGACTTTTTTACTTACACATTACTAAACCTATATTTGACATAGCATATAAATTTGTTCACAGCTCTTTTTATGTGAATCCCAAATTGAGATTTGTGATTGCCTAAATTTTATAACTAGTGTTAATGCTTTTCATCTATTTTATTACCTTTATAACTTTTAGTAATGTAAGCAATATCTGCCTAATCTAAACCAAACAAAACACAAATATATTTTATACCTTCTTCCATGTGCGATGGATATTCTTGTCTTTGTTTGAGTTTGTCCAAGGGTCTTCTGAGCAGTTGCTGCTCAATGCATGGGCATTTTGAGTCAGAAATCCTAGCAAGGCAGGCTTGAGGAACGGGTTGCGGGCTGGTTCAATGCCATCTTCACCATAATAAAACTGGAATAACAACAGTATATAAATAAGGCTCTTCTTAAATCCTAAATGAATTCCTTCTAAATTTTGTAATGCTTTAGTCGATGAGTAGAAACAATAACAACTTTCAAAACAGGAACAGGAAGTTTGTAGCATTCTTAGTTTTTAACAAAAATTTCTTTTAATCTTAAGTTGCAAAGATTAAACATTTTACAATTAATGTTTTTATATAATATTGATGCACAGTAGTACAATAAATCTGATATGAATTACAACAAACCCTGATGACACCATTACATTCAATTTAAAAAAAAAAATTTAAAAATGTGTAATAAACCATCTGGTTAGTACACTCAGGCTCTTCATTTAAGTCCTCTGATCTTAATGGCAGATAGGAATCTTACCAGAGCAGATGATAAAATGAAACAGCAATCACTTGGGCAGAGAGAAGTACCAAAGTATTTGAAACCAGAAGTGTGTCTAGTAGTTACAATCAGCAATTGAGTTGTTATTGATCAGAACTTCTCATGATTTTGCCCCTATGTGTATGCCTAAGATTATATTGTTTCTGCTAACTCAAAATTTATACTTTCAATGTCAATCTATTGTTTACAAGGGAACAACGTTGTCAGCAAACTACAATCACTAAATGTACCTGTATCAGACTGCTATCACTGTCGCGTACTGTCATGTCATAGTTGATTTTGATTCCCTCCAAATGCTTCACCAGACAGCGCTGAAGGTAACCACTACGACTTGTCTTCACAGCTGTATCAATCAAACCCTATTTGATGGAAAAAATTGTTATCACAGGACACACTTAATTCATTACATCTGTAACATCATAACTTAGCGAGAGTTTTTAATCTGTATAGCATTTCTTTACAATGTTTTTTTATGAATGCTTTCAATCATAAGTATTCCGAACTTATGATGTAGAATCGAATGGGAGAATTTTCTTACCAAAGAAACATATTCTTTTGGGTTCACTACACAGCTGTGATAACTCAGTTTATACTAGGAATATCATTTTTGACTAGGTGCCTTAAATTCTTATAAGATATTTTTTCTATTTAAGTATTTCATCATAATATTGTCACGGTTCTTCCATCCATTAATTTCACTAAATCATTCTTTTTCATCATCTAACCATCTATATTTCTACCATTGATCAAATATTTGCTTACTTGTTTTACAAAGATCAATCAAAATCAATTTAATTATATTTATTACTGTAATTACCTCTCGTCCAGCCATACAATGGAAGAAATACTCTTGTGGACGAATACCAGTCAAAAACCGCCCCGACACAAAACCACCTGCCTTTGGTGATACATCATATGGCAGAAAAGAAGGCAGTGACCGTCCACTCAACATTAAGGGTGGCCTGCGTCCCTCCAGCTCTATCTGACCCAACAAACAGGATATCTGCATGCAGTTCACCTGTAAAGAAACGCATTACAATGTTCATTATAACAAAAATTCTATAAAATAAAATATGCATCTTTCTAGAAAAAACACAGATTAAAAAACATCTGCTAAAGATTTTGTAACGGTGTGATCCTTTGAAGAGCTCATAATCTTAACAAGAAATTTTTTTTTAAATGCTTGAAATAGCTATTTGAACTTTTTGAAAATGTCCTACCAATTTGGATCAATAAAGATTTCATATTATTAACTTTAATAATTCATTACTAAGAGTTATTACGTAAGACCTACTTTCGTTTAATCCATTAAAATGTTTATTGCTTTAAATTGAAATTTTCAGGCAAAATATAATATGGTATTTGTGTACAACACTTTAGATGTCAGGTTAAAAAAATTTCAACTCACTGGTGAACCTTTAGCGCCAGACTGTACCATGAGTTGAAGACTGTTGTCAGGAAAACTTTTCTCTAGACCCATTGGCATGATGCACCTGGACATAAAGTAAAATCAGAAGACTAACATTATAAAAATTATACACAAAAGACCATTACTAAAAGATTAAATTGGTGTCAATGTGGTCTAGTGGCAAAGTACCTGCCTGAGTCCAATCCTCAAAGTTGTCACTGATCCTGTTGAGACCATCAAAGCTGTGTGCAACATTTTTCAAGTTCAGTTTGTTAGTTTTACATGTAAACATATTCAACAGCTTATACCAAATCGAGACAAAAGACAGAATTTCCTCTCTTAAGATACGATAAAAATTGTGTTTCTCTTTAAGATATGTAAGATTATAAAGCAGTTAAATCTTCAAAGTTTGTATCTAGTCTTATTCAAATATCAACATACATATTGTTACGCAGGTAATCAAAAAGTTCACCCCTTTTCAGTCTTTTTCAGATATGAAAGATTATAAAGCAGTTAAATCTTCAAAGTTTATATCTAGTCTTATTCAAATATCAACAAACATATTGTTACGCAGGTAATCAAAAAGTTTACCCCTTTTCAGTCTTGCTTTTTTCCTGCCTCTGCTATCCACAGGCATCATACTCTTTCACAAAAGGCCTAAAAGAGGGCCTTCCCAAAAATGACTCCAAAAGAGGGCTATGAGTGCGTAGCGAACAAATTGATGGCGCGAAGCGCCTGAACCGAGGGCGCAAAGCGCCTGAGCTGATGTAGGGGGGTCTGGGGGCATCCTCCCCCAGAAA
>JAUUEB010488176.1:0-13013 GCA_032362205.1 Clione limacina | reverse complement strand
CCCCCCCCCCGCCCCCCCCCCCCCCCCCCCCAAATCAAGATTCAACTACTGAAATTCTTCTTGAGTGTACATTTCATAATTTTGTTTTTAATGTCTTGATTTGCCTAAATGATCCTGATCAATGCATTCCTGTTTTGTCTATGTTTCTTAATCAAATGTTTTGAGATGTCTGTAACCAATTTCTTTCATTTGATGTTTTTTAAACCAACCTCGGTCAAAAAGAAAAACATATCTTGTAATTGTTTATTGCATTATTCTATAAAACCAATTTCGTCATTCTGTTTATTTACGTTTAGTTCCACTCATCACATTTCACCCTATGTTCTCTCTCACTTACGATAATCACACTGGGCCGTGGTAGTCTGGTTTACGTGAAGACTCACACAATGTCCGCGACATCGCAACACGCCGTGGGACAAGATTTATTTATTAACCGATGAGCTATCGGGTTAGACGCTTTATTTCATATTACTTATTTATAAAGATGTTCTGATACAGTTCATCTTATGGTGTTAAATTTGGATAATTGACAGCCTGACATGAAGCTAATAGGGTAAGTCTGACAGATTGTTTTAGTAATATACTGGTTAACGTTAATCTAATAAATTAAAACGATACAAAAGTGATAAAAAAAAACCCAGATACATAGCAGCACGAAAAATACTTCAAGATCTTTACCCAAAAAAATACGAAAGTTTGAAAATAATTATAAAACAGGTCGTATGAACAGTCCTGTTTAGACTTAGAGAACTTCACACAAACAACTACTAGAATCAATACTAGGAAAGGGCTGTCTAATAAATTATATACCTTCTGAAGGAGGAAAATGACAACAGTGTGTTTCAAATGGTATTAAACAGACAATTACGCGAAATCAGTAAAATAATTAGGTTATGGTGCGCGCTTAACTGTTAAATATGAAAAACAAATTAATAGCAAAATGTGACGTCACGGATTTAAAAAAACGTTCTTTCTTCTTATGTAGTCCATTGAAAATGAGAACAAAATGCAAAAATCGAATAGCTTTTAATTCTTTAAAATCCAATTCATCAGTACAAACCCTCTAACGGATAAGAAATACGTAATAAAATCGACTATTCACACATATTATTCCTTACGTATGATTGATTACTTACATAATTCAACCCTGAAAAACAACGAACAAAATATATAATAACTTGACAGATCCTACTGTCCTGTAAAATGTCAGTGTGATAGAACAGTTTTCTCCCGGGTTATTGTCCCTGATATTACAAAACTGTATGTGAATACAATACGTATGCTATACATGCTTGAAATAACCTGCTTATTCAAATTTGATTTGAAAGATTCCTTGTGAAAAAATATTTTTTATAGTACTCAAATCAATAGCCTTGGAAAGACAAATTCAATGGGACACGTTTTAGGAAATTCGACTTAAGTCGAAAGTTATTGCCCTTTTATATCTATAACATAGGATTTTAGCGGGAAATCTTGTAAAATGTATGATCAACTGTGATTGAAAAAAGCACTTAAGCGTATTTTAGTAGCAAAAAGAGTTGATATATTAGTTTCAAGATAACATTTTAAATTACCCGATTAATCGAATTTGACCTTCAAATTTACTGATTTGACCTTGAAAAAAGTAAACTATAACAAACTAAAAAGGGAAATCAGCTGTTTGCATGAAAACTCCTGTTTCAGAGTAGAATGAAGAGTATATAATCTTGTATTTGTCATGAACGTGTAAGACAAGCTCATGTGTTCGTGAAATAAAAGAAGAAAGAAAAATGAGAATTCTTCTCATCTGAAATCCTTATTTCAACTTGGCCGTAAAAATAATGGAAAAAAATACATTTCGGTAATCTAATTGAAAAATATTTAATCAAAATGTCAATTCTTATGGTTCTTTTTGTCAGTTTTAATTGTTGTCAATGTTAACTTCATGGCCACAAAACAATCCAAGGTCATATCTATAATAAAAAGACATATTTGACCTTTATAATAACATTGACCTTGAAATCCAAAGTAACTTAACTATTCTTCACACTTATTTCTATATTTAAAAATAAAATAATTTGACCTGATGACTGTAACAAATATGAAAACGGACAACTATGTGCGTTTACAGTAAGATATGCATATATTATTTTCTAATATTTTACACAAACGCAAAAAAGAACGTTACGCTTTGAAAAATGAGGATACTGATTTGAAAATTGAAGTACGTTAACTTAAGTACAATGTGACCCAGTTTGGAAAATAAAATTAACACTTTTGCTCTCAGATTATTTACTTGTACACCTGTAATTATTTGACCTCAATACGTCATAAGTCATTTAATATACATATACTACAAACACGGGCTAGTGTGTATAGTCATGTCGGTATGAAAATCCACTGACATATAAAAGCAAGAAAGCTATGATTACATTGTATTACGCATACGCCTAATGTAGTATGAATCTTCCATGAGAATTCTGACAACGTTTTGATAATATTTGAACTTGTAATACTCTGTTCATGCCTGTATAACATTGGCATATCTT
Source organism: Clione limacina (assembly GCA_032362205.1). NCBI lineage: Eukaryota > Metazoa > Mollusca > Gastropoda > Pteropoda > Clionidae > Clione > Clione limacina. Next base: position 10,485 of record JAUUEB010488176.1, on the reverse strand, counting down.
TTGTTTTTCGTTGTTTTTCGCTTTTTGTTTTCTGTTTGCCCATATTTTTGGTAACCAACATTCTAAGTCAATTAAACTGAATTGAATTGAATTGAATAGTGTTCCCCATGTTTTTGTCAACAAACGTGCTTTTTCGTTGTTGTTGCTTATTCAGAACGGGATTTGGTTAAATTTTACCCAAAAACACACCTTAGAAGAAAAAAAATGTTAGGAATTAATTTTGTTTATTTTAAGTTTACAGTATGTCGCGTCTTATACCATCACAACGTACTCTCGCAAAAGAGAAACGTTACACTCATAAAATATGTTATATTTTCAGTTATATGATTCGAAAAGTAAAATTATCAAAGTATTTACGTAAAATAAGTATTCCTTCAACAAACCAGACACAAACATTTATTGATTTAACGATAAAATAACATGTTTTCTCATTTGAAAATATAACACAGTATGATTTCGAGTCACTAAATGCTCCCTCAATTCGTCGATTTGGTCGTTACGCTCCCTCTTATTGCAATTTTATCAACAAAAATATTCAAAAGTGGCAGTGAAAAACTCAAATTGTCTACACAAAATATTATGAGTTTCATAGTTGTAAACAATCAGCTCAGCAGAAGAAGAGAAAAAAGAAGACCAATCATCCCCTAATGTTTTAAATGAACTTTGATATTAGCCCCTCCCCACCGCCCACACTCCTGCAAAGTCTACGCGCAAATACTCTCCTCTTGAAGGTAACTCCCTTACAAAGCCCAGGCGCGTTCCACCCTACGTCGATTTGGTTGATACGCTCCTTCCATTGAAATTTTATCGTCACAAATATTAAAAAGTGGCAGTGAAAAACTCAAATTTTCTGCAAAAAGTATTGTTTGTTTAAAAGTTATAAACATCTCTAAGAATCAGCTCAGCAGAAGAAGAAAAATATAACCTCCGTGTAAAAAAATGTTCATGCTGGTGTGCAACAAAAGAAGAACTGTGTTGAACATCCGTTTTCAAAATGGAGTCATTGCTTGGGAGGTGTCAATTAATACAAATTATCGTTTTATTGAACTATTCTAAAAAGCAACACAAATGAAAACTGCAGAGACCCCCAAAAGGCACTGCCTTAGGTATTTAGAGACCTTTTACAATTAGTATGGGATTTTTTGAAGTCGTGGTTTTCGCTTGGAAGTCGTGCAAAGATAGGTACGAATTCTCATATAACCTCTAGACCAACGAACAATTATAATATAAGATTGATAAGAGTGTAACGTTTCTTTTTCGCGTGAGTATATATAGTAAACATATCTTATAATGTTTTCTTTAAATAAAACACATCCGAGAGCAGCGCTATTTTCCATTTATTTGTGTGCTCAAAATCCTCACAGATATTGATATTAAATGTTTGTGACCATGTGAAACGAATTAAAGAGTTGAAGAGTATTGTTTTTATATTTGATGATCAAAATACGCATTTATTTACCAAACACTGATGCGTTTTGTAACCTACCACAAATTCGTTTTAACTTGACCTTCAAATTTAAAATTCCCCGTTGAAATAAAGTGAATGCAACCGGAACAAAAAAACGTGTCTTTTATTGATTTATGTTTGAGTGGTTTTAAGCTATTTCGGATAAATCTTTTCTTTCTATGTTATATTTATTCTTTTGGAGGCCGTTTTGAAACTGACCAATAATCAAAAAAAGCTCTCGTATAGGGGTATTTTTCGGTGTTTTTCATGATAATTCGGACCATTAAAAATACAAAATATCCCAAAAACCATCTTGAAATTTTGTCACGATTGACTCAATTATTCGTTGCGCGTCCGGTTTGTGTCAATGTACCATGAAAATACCTCTTATAAGTCTCATATGGTATATGGAATTCCAAACGAGTAATGTTTCCAATTTAACAAATTAATTTTAGCTAAAATCGAACCTTTGTAACTGAACCTTTATCGCTCACTTTTCCTTAGTTCTAATGTAAATTGTAAAATAATCTGATGCAAAACCAGAGATGGTAATGTGTAGTGCATATATTCTGTGACTAAGTCAGCTTCATCTGCATGACTATTAATCAAACGAGTATAAAAGCCTTCATACGACAAGCACCTTTTCTTTCGCACCAATGGCTCACAAAAGTCTCCAGAAACGAACATCCATCATGTTGGCATCTCATTAATTTGTTTTTTTGTTTTTTCCTCAATCGAGGTCCTCAATCCCATTTAAAGGGATCTTTTAACTTTATGATATACGACTCAAGTTGTAGAATGCGAATGCTTTTTTATTGCATACGCAGTAGCTTAGTTACGCAATTACGCAGTTACTTAATTACGCAGTAATATATATAACATATTAAAAGTACTCACAAACATATTTTGCGAATGATCTTGTTTCAGCATTCTTCTGGTTCGGAACCCTACTTTCATGCAATTTTCGGTGAAAACCGTTGAAAAATGCCTTAGTATAAATGCTAAATAGAAACGAGAGTACCTAGATAGAGTACAAACTTTACACCATGTAAAATAAAACATTTCCTTATTGAACCATGTCAGTATTACTTTAATATAACTTCAAAAAATGTATAGAAAAAACATTGAGAAAATTTAAATCCTGCTCGAATTGCAATCAATTATACGCTTTAAACTACTCAGGAAAAGAATGTGCAAAATTGTGTGCTGCGAAAATGAACACAGTACAAGAGCTCCCGCCTAACGGTTTAACATAGTGCCAAAAGTTGATTTCTCGAGAATTTCTCGGTTTCGAGAAATATTTTTTTTAGTAGGATTATCATATGTCGCATCGCTTTTTGATATCACTAGAAGTTAACATTAACGAGGTGATAAAAGAATACATTTATGAGAGAGTAAAACAAACGTGACAGTATTCGGGACTGTTGCCTAAGCTAGACGAAACACTTTCCGCTCTAAAAGGAGAGTGTCTCGTTCTTTCAGATTCAACTAGGTCGGATCTTCCGTCATCAAGACATTCAAGATGTTATGTGCGTTTTTGGTTGAATCTTGAAATGTTTCGTCAAACCGATTTTAGCAACTGCCAATCAGCCTGTTCAGTTATTGCATCATCAATCGCTTTGTTACGTTTGTCTTCTATGGATAGTGGAGCCTCTAACTCGTTGGTGTGGTGGTGGAGAAATCAAAAGTATTTGGCACATAGTGTTGGTTGTGGAAATTACTGCAGCCTTAGACACTAAGACACTTTGGTTCTTGTGATAGGTTTGCATCGATTCTGCAGCATCTTCTTCGTCTCCTCCATCGTCATTTTGGTCGGAAGGAGAGTGGGAAGAAGACTCCTCATCTTCCGACGCAATCGTTATGTCCTCTGCTCTATAAAATAACAAGTCACACACTGCGAAGTGCAGTGCATATGAGTGCCATCCTCGATAATCTGGTGCAGACAGATCCCCACATTGTGTTATTACTGCAGCTCCGTCTATCCAATACTGGGCTACGTCATCTGCCATTGTTTCTAGAGATCTTGGGGCTGTAAATGCATCTCATATCCTTACAAGGAAAATAGTTATAGCCGTGCATATTGCTATTCATGGAGCAACGTCCGCCAATGCATGTCCATTCTCTTCAATCGGCATCAGGCATCAACAAACAATAGACCTGCAGTGATTTTAGGGAAATTGGCGCTGCCATCACCGAATTCCCCTTACGATGTTGACGCAATGACTGTGGCGTTAGTTTTTCTTTGATATCTACTGGCATGTAAACCAATGATACTAGTGGTGTTGATGGTGGCTCATGTTGCCGGTATCATTACTGATACAAGAGCAGCGGTTGACATTTTGTAAATATTCGCTTATTTTTTATATTTTCCCTATTTCGAGATTCCCGAACCCGATTTCTCGAGTTTCTCGATCTCGAGAAATGCCCAATTTCTAGATGCATTTCTCGCTCGGGAATTTCTCGTGTTAAACCCTATGAATACGGCCTGTTCGCCCGGAATGTGTTCGCGGACTTGTTCATTAAAATGTTTGCACCAGTATTTAATGCGTTTTGAATGCAGAAGAAGAAACATGATACGGTGATAGAGACAGAGTTTTTCTCTATAATACTTTGGTAAATACTTACAACTCCTTTACTCTGTCATTTGCTGGAATTAAATAGGGGTCTTCATCGTGTAGATTTAACACATCGGCAATTTAAGGCAATGAGTTATATATTTTTTGAGTTATCGTATCACAGACAGATTGACAGACATACAGACAGACAAACCTACCGATCACATACTCTCCATGAGTATGTTATTCTCGGTGTCGGTCGAGAATAAAAATCATTGTGACGTGATTGTTCAAGATATCGTATTGGAATACTTGCAGCATAGATTCCGGTTGAAACCCTACTTGTATCCACATTTTGGTTTGGACCTGTTGACAAAATGGTTTACTTTGCCTGGACAAACCAACAAGCACGTAACCTCATTAACCTTGTATGTTTTCATTATTGTCTGTTATAATCATAATAAAATAAAAGTTCGTTAGAAATAAGTTAATTACTGCTTTTTGAATTTTTATGTTTTTAAAGCGATGCAATGCAATGCATTTAACATTATCTCAAAGTAGTTCGACTTTTCCTTTATTTGTGATATTTATTTGTGAAGCCAGGATTTTGTAATGTCTTTAATAATCCACGAATTCAACTTAGACTTATATTAGTTTCACTGAATTTACATTTTGTAATTTTTTAGAAAGGTTCATTTAAGCAAGAATACACAAACATAAGCGGGGAAATTTAAGCTGACAAAGTGATAAACAAAACATTATGACAAAAAATAGAGGGTTAATAAATCAGCATTATGAATAGCAGTTGACCAGGAACAACTCATAATAAGATACCAGTTGGCAAATAAAACTCACACATGTATCAAGCTAAAAATTGAAGCATGCCGCCTCATTATAACAAATACAATAAAAGAAAAAGGCTTTGCCTAGTCTCCCAATTTGACCAAAGACTGACCATTTCTCCATTGACTCTGCTTTGACAAGTACGTCATCTCCATCATATATCACGGAAAGAGTTCTCATGTTGACCTCTTGCCAGATTTCTGTTTCCATGGAAATAAGGTAGCTAGATTTATATTAGCGGTCTGAATAGGACACATATTATCGATAATTGGTAGTACTCTTTTCTAAGGTTTGATATATCATGATTGGATAAAAATGATTTTCCTTTCGACAGTTTGTACACGTCTTTGCACTCATGTTATTTTCTTATACATAGTTGTTTATCTTACCTCGCCTTAGTCCAAAGTCATCATAAACAAAGGGGAGAACATTTACACAAAGCTTTAATTAAATGTGTGCAATCTCGGCGTGCAAGCTCTGAAAATAAAACCTTAGTTTTAAATTATGCCCGCTCCCCTCAAAACGTTATTTAGAACAAAGAAGCGGAATCAGTTCAGACGCACGTCAACACGCAAAAGAAAGTCAAACTGAAAATGATGTCACGGATGAAGAAGAAAAAAATGAAGTTGAAAGCGATGCAAAGTCTTTAACCTGCAGTATTGGTTATCCGAGTGGAAGATCAGGCTTCGGTTAGTCTTCGTCGCAGAAATCATGATTCATTTCCATGTACTCTTCTCTGGTACATAAATTTAAATAATCATAATTTCAAAGGTTTAAAAGACCACCTGATGTACCAGGCCAAGAAAAGTGAAGAAAGGTAATAAAAAACCCATCAAACTGTGTTTAGCGTTCTTCAATTACCTTTTGAAAAAATAACTTACCTGATTTCAAAATATATTGTAAGTGCTAGGATTGTTTTTACGACCATACGTGTAAGCACAGCCTATGTTGAGCGTGACTTCAGCATTCTAAATAAGTCACAAGTCTCAGGACTGTTTGAGAAGTTTATTGATATTAAGTAGCAATGCCCCTGATATTGAGACCTGAAGAGAAGGTGACACTCCTGTACTGGATAGGGCAGAAACTGTCTCTGGCATCTAAACGCTTATTGTGGACGAGTAATAAAAGTGCTGCATGAGTGAAGTTGTCACTTATCATTATGCTATTTGATAAAATTGAGTGTGCTGAATTTGAAACTTTCGTTGTTCGCACGACTCAACAAGGTATTCCATGGTAACATAAACGATAAAGTTTATTTTGCAACTTTTATTCTTGCGTATGTGTTGTTTTATGTGAGTGTTAAGGGAATAAAACGCTTAACACCCGGAAAGTTCAGGTAAGGTCATGAAAATAGTTTTTGCGTCCTGTGTATCGTTTGCCTGATTATGAACGAGTGATTACTGCTTCTTTCATTGATCCGATAGTCAATGTGTATTACATTCAGTAATATGATGAGGTGGGATGGGCATAATATCCTACTGTACCTGGCGAATGGCGTTCGATATATCTGGTTAATTAAAAAGTGATTGTCACGTGTTAATTCTGAGCGGTTTTCACCAAACTTGCTAGAAGATGTTGATTTTAAATCGCCTCAGTCCAAAATGGTCTGATTAAGCGACTAACTAATTAATTAACAAGTCCTATCGTCTGATATAAGATGTGACACGTGGTCACAGCTGTGAGTCAAACTCAAGGGTTCACATCAATCCTGACAGAATAGCCGATACACGTTAAAGAGCTGTAAAGTTCAAATCAAGTTCAACATTTGAACTTATTAACACTTAAGTGGTTTTGTCCCAACCAATAGTTTAAAAAACATGATTGTTCAACGAATGCTCATTTGGCATCCTCAACATAGACTTAGAAATTCACGTCGATGTACACCATTTGTTGATATGAATAAAACTATGCATAACTTAATATTCATATTACGTTAACCTTGAGGGAATTCAGAGCTTAGACTTGGCCGGGCCTAATTTGCATCGTATGTAAAAACAACACTACTCCACATATTAATGCAAAATACTACGTAGAATTAGCCTAAGTGTTGAAGACTCGCTGGAGGTGATAATATCGCACCCAGGTCCTACGCGGGCATCATTCAATCACTCAGATGGTTCCGACACATCATTACTTCCCCCAAATAATACAAGAGCAGACACATAAGGTTTTCCAATTAGCACAAAGTCCAAGATACTTTGTACCTTCTTTTCCCTCGGCTAACTTGGCTCAAATCGTGAGTGGGCCTACGAATGAACTGACAATGGTCTGCAGTGCGTGCCTTGTTTAGTTTGATGAACACTTTTAAATGTCAGACGTTTTTTTTCACTCGCAAAGCGAAACTTTGTTTTGTGATCAAAATATATCTATAGTAACAGCAGTCTTTAATAATCTATAAAACATACAAAGTGTTTTATTCGCGTGATTGTATGCTTGTACTTGTTACATATTTTGTAGTCGGACTCTTTACAATGGAAACATTGAAAGATTGAGAATAAAATAATATTCACCAACTTTATTTCAAACAAAAATTATCTTGACCTTATTATCGTTTAAGAAATATATGATTGACATTCAAATCTGAATAAAAAAAAAATTAAAAGTGAATAGCCTAGCTACACATTTTTAATACTCTTTATGTAAGCATATGGGTGAAATTGTTAAGCAACTTATTAGGAAATTGAGTAACACCGAGGCGACAAAGTCGCTATCTATATCTATCTAGTTTGCGCAAAGTGCTAATACCAATTGCGCTTGGCGCGTGTTTTGTTTCTTTTATTGGTAGAATGCAGGGGCGTGTTTAGGCTTTTAATACTGTGGGGGATATTGACGCGAAGCATTGTTACCGAAGGCGTAGAGAGCCTGACTTTCTATATGAGATCCTTTTTAATAACATGAAAGAATTGAAATCATACGGGGAATTTGGCCTTTTGACACTTTCTTCTTTTTTACTTATTCAAACTGTGTGGTAATATTTGAGAGTACAGTGACGTATATCTAAACTTTTTAAAAAGTGGGGGTTATTGGCGCGAAGTGCTGTTACATAAGAGGTAAACTCCTGACTTTCTACAGCGGTTTTCTTTTTTTGGATAACAAATCTTAAGGGGACATTGGTCTTTCGATACTTGCTTCTTCTTCTTCAAGATGTGGGGTGACGGGGTGAAACGCGAAGCGTCTGAGTTTTGCATGTTGGTCCTTTTCAATAGCATTAAGTCGGTGGAGAATAGAGAATTTCACCTTCTTCTACTTCGTATCTTTTGAGCTAAATGTTAGAGGAAGTCGGGTAACGCCGACGTGACGAAGTCGCTAGCATAAAAATAAAGAAGAAACGTGTCTTTTTTACATTTTCGAAAAATATTTCATTTTCAATGAGCTTTCTCAGCGAATTACAAAATCATTGTTTTGTTCCCCGTGACTAGTATTTTGCAAGTATTGTTAATCATCTTAGTAAATAACGATACAAATCATAAGCTGAACCTTGTAGACTTTCTTCTTTTTCCTTGAATAAAATCCTACCACTTCAAGCAATTCTAACTATCTACTTCTAAAAATTAACTAAAACAAATTAAACTTGCTTACACAAATACAAGAAATGTACACCTTAAGTTGCCTTCACTTTTTGTATCGACTGGCGCTTTTAAGTTGAGTAAACGCAATGAAACTATCATTTCAATACACATGAAAAGAAACCTTGGATTTGATTTCGTAAACTTAAACGTCTGTTTGATATATCTAGACTACGTTTAAGAAGAAGAGTGAGAATGTTGTAGGTATGTGACGAAATGATTCTGAATGTCTCAATTGATGTAGCAATTTGTGTTAAATGATAAATGTTTCCCTTTTTTCGGTTAAACCGTCTTTCATATAAAAAATAAAGTAAAAACATGTTTGCTTTATCAAATCCTCCTTTTAAAATATGTTGTAGTATAGGAAAAACTATGCTATTTGATTTAATTTTATTGACATTTTTAACCACTTGAAAAGTATTTGGTTTTGTAATAAGGGAACTTTCTTTGATATAAATAAGACAATGATGATTTTCTAAATTTAATTTACTTTCTACTTCAGATACGACAAATGAAGAAAAGGTGTTTCTGAAAGTAATGGATTATACCAAACATCGCAAGTATTGATTATATTGATTTTAAATCTTATCGATTACTATACACATTTTGTCTATTTCGTTAGCGGGACAAATTGTAAAAACATTTTTAACAATCAACTGTCTCCAGGAGCGTGGTTAGCCTTGTAACACTGTTTACAATTTGCTGTAGATAAGAAATGAGTCAAACAAAGTTTCAATGGTAACGAAGATTTTTGCTCCGCCGGGTTCAGTTTTTTTCAGATCAATGAACCTCAGTTTGGATACTTGGGTAGATCTGAACATTTATATTTCATATACTTGGGTAGATCTGAACATTTATATTTCATATACGAATATATCTGTATTTGTACGTTGAGTAGACGATGTAACGTATCATTCGGTACCTGGTAAGTGTGTGTCTTTGGCGATGTTATCAAGACTTAGCTTTTTGAGGACGTACGTTACGGTACAGCATCAAGCTAATTACTTTTTCGATTACAGTAAATTACAAATACACCGACTACTCTTAACACAAATATCAAAATGCCAGGCGAGAGGCTAAAAAGTGCTCATTATTAACTTTTAAAGGACATTCGTAAGTTACACCTGACTCGAAGAAAAATAATAACAGATGAGGTTATATAATATTATATATACTAAACGATTTTGTGTGCGCTTTAACACCGCAATTGTTGAGACAACATTAACATGTTTGTTATCAAATTAAAGGAAATTTAATTTTGTATATGAATATCTAACTTGTAAATCGAAATGATGAACAAGCAACTCAGGATTTTAAGAACTATAAGAAGTGTTAAAATGCTATCGTGCACTGAAAACAAGTAACCGCACACTTTAATTTGAGGTTTAAAATACGCCGAAGAATCAAAAAGACACATACAGTTTTACAATAATAAAAATGATTTTCCCTTGTTTTAAATCGTTTGAATAATTGTGGCGGTGGATTGGACTGCCATCGCCGTATGTTGGACCAGTGTTAAAAGACGAGTACAGCAAGGCACGGATGGCGTGGGCGGTGAGCAAACGTCTTTTGCTGGATCCTCAGAAGCAACAGGTTCTTTTTTTAAGAAAGAAGGTGGAACATCAGCTTTAACGACGGAATAATTAAGATTTAGAGACAAAAGGGGCACGGTTTTACAGAAAGGGGTTGAAAGAGTTTGACAGATATGGCGGCAGTTCTGTTATGGTGTAGGCAGGAATCACTGCTGCAGATCGTACTGACCTGTTGCAGTTTGAAAGTAACGTCGACGCAGTTGTGATCTTAAATTAGGTGCTGATCCCCATAGTGGTTGCTTTAAAAAAAGAAAACACCGATATATTCAGTTGTTCCAACAAGACAATGCAAGGCCATATACAGCAAACGTTTCAAAAGTCTGTCTCAAGAACAACAAAATCGCACTTCTTGATTATCCAGCAAAGTCACCCGACATGTCTCCTATTGAACACATGCGGGACATCATATTTGGATCCATCTTATTTATTAAAAGATCTGTGCTTTTTTTAAAACATTATCTTCGAGTTTAAAGCAGCGAATC
>JAUUEB010488165.1:0-10809 GCA_032362205.1 Clione limacina | reverse complement strand
AACATCCCTAAAGAGGATATTGAACATCACTACTGAATAGGCATCTTCCCGGATAGTGATCTTAACTGTAACATATATATATATATGCATTATCTGAACTCAGTAAATTAAGTCAGTGTGCACGAGGAGATATGATCATCTAAAAGACATGAAAACCCTGGGGAGATATTTTATCACATCGTTGATGTTATTTCGAGAAGGTGATCAAGCACGGTGAAGACAGAAATAGCAATCTCTAGGGACCGACACTGGAGATCTATAATTACTTGCTTATTGATACCATCTGCCTAACGACTTTAGAATGGGCGGTTGGGATGAGGCTGAAAATATTGGCTTTTTCTTGATTGCAGTGTGACTGTTCCTAGTGTAACCTATTAATTTCGAAAATAAACCTGCCGAACAAGCTAAAGTCGTATCTTTAAAAAAAATATACCATAAGGAATACATTTTATATGGGCACGGATCTGTTTTAACATAATTTTCTTATTTACTTTTATGAGATCCTAAGGTAAAATACTACAAACAGAACAATACAACTCAATAATTTTTCTTTTAAACTAATTTTGGAACATTTATTCACATTTTCTCGGTACACAAACAATATAATATTGATATAATATTGATAGGCATACAGGTTTCGCCACTAAGACCTCTTCAGTGCTTAACAAAATATTAAAGTAAATACCAACATATATACATTATCCAAACACAAATAATTAATAAAACTTAAGTAAAATTCAATAAACAAATTCCCAATATACAGACCCAAGTCAAAATGTACAAGCTCAGCAGATCTAAACAAATCAATGTAGTCATTCATTAATTCATATTTAAATGTGTTCAGTTGAATTCCAGGAAATCCAGCAGGGGCACCACGAGCAGGACCACTTAATTATCCTATCAGATAGTATTATTTTCTGGTGTAAGCAATTGATGAACTTTAGTCTGCAACACTGAACATGTTTTATGGTGGTAACGTAAATACATACAAATACTATAATCCTTTAGTCAAAATCACCATGTCAGTTGACTGCTGTGTCAAACCTTTGGCCTACATTAACTTCTTTGACGTATATGTTAACCCATAGTTTTTGACAGATTTGCTGGAAGTCAGTTGGATAGAAGAAAAGAGACAAAGATGAGTGTTACCTTATTTGTTTTTGTGATAAATCGTTTGAAAGGAAGCTGGTTTGAATGAAAAAAATACAATAGTACAAGTTTTACCTAATTATTGTTTTAAGAATCATCATTTCTGTCTTTCTTCTTTTCGTCTTGTTATGACGAATCTCGATATTTGTTTTCCTTTTCAATAACAAAAAAAACTAGGGTCGGAGCCATTTTTAGGATCGGTCGGGTAACCGCAAATAAACACTTTGTTTTGAGGCCTTACCCGATATATGTCTTCCACGCAGTCATTAACTGTTCGTACTGCTTTACAGGTAATTAATTTAATTTTAACTAATAACTTTAAAAAAAAAAGCCAATTTAAGAGAAAAATGTGTCTAGTCAAGTGGGTTGCTGGTGAAGTTGTCGATGACCCCCTCCCAAATAATTTGAAAAATATCTGTCCCATAGAAACCCATAAAAACATTATATAGGATAGTATTTGGACTGGGAGTGCATGCATTAGTGGTATGGGTGCTCGACTACATATTTTTGGCATTACATTTGTTTATATGTATTATCTAATCATTGATTCCCACCTACAAAATTAAGTCAATCTAACAATGCAAATGTAGGGGATGAGTTCAATGACTCAAAATTTAAAGAAAAAGGAATGAGTAAATGTTGTCTAAGTATTATGCAAGATATTTCATAATCCTGTAGTAATAATAAGCTTTCAAATACAGCTGTTTTTTTGTATTGATTTACCTTGAAAAGGTTGGATGTACTACATTGAGAGTTGGAATAGAACCGATGCCAGGCTTACCCAACTCGAATTCACTAAATACCCGGCTATTGTCTACTTACTGACCTACCCTAGACTGCGTTTAAAGAGCCAAGTACAATTATAATATCTCACACCTTTTTACACATACAAATAATGGATATCATTACCACTCATATTGCACCGATTTAAGAGAAACAAAATGCAATTAGTTCTTCAATATCACTCGTCGTGCAAGAGGTATAAGAAACACCCTAATTTAAAGATATTTGATAGCTTTCAAAATGGTCATCTGATTTGCATGAATTGAAATTGTTTAAAAATTATATCAGCTAGATATCATAGAAAAAATGATGATGAAAACTGATTGATTGATTTTGCAAGATATTTATCTAGTTTGATAAGCTCAAAATGTAGACATTAACTCAACCTTCCATCTATAAAAAAATGTCCAAATGTCGGTAGGTTATTATTATTTAAATTAAGAACACACGTGTCAGATTCCAATCCTTAAGTAGGGCCTACATGTGACATCTTGTCAATAAGCAAAAAACGAGACACAAATTGGCTTGAAAAAGCTCATTAGATCTCGTATCAGCGGGAAAATTCGATTCGATCCAGATAACGAATTATCCAAGTCTAAACCTTCATTATAATTATTGATTTGAGCTCGGAGAGTGAAATACAACTTCAATTTTAGATTATTGTTATTCAATGATTACAATCGGATTGATGAACGTATTAAAATTAGTACAATCAGTGGCTTATTTTCACAATTTTCTATTTGGATTTGTCCAAATCATTATATTCAACAAAGGGGAAAGTTAGCTGCAATTTTTAAAAGGCAGCTGGGTTTTCACTTGTGTTCATTCTTCTCCAAATGAATTGTCTTTGTTGTTACTTTGAAAAATCATACATAGACGAAATGTTGCTGCATTTTGTTATACTTGTGTTTTTTAGTTTGTTACCACGTTTCATTGGCCTGCCATTTTCGACACCACTTATTAGTTAATCCCTTGTATAATCATATAGCGGTCTTAATCTCGATTTGAAACCAGCAAAACACTTTTTACAGCAAATTATGTCATTTTTGACAGAATTCCAATGTTGTATCGACAATGTTTTCTTAATGTGTTGATTCTTTAATACAAATACAAACAAAATAAGTCTTTGTACAACAACAAGTTTGATTAAAATATTAAACGTTTTTAACATTGTTTTATATTGGTTAGGATGTATCCTCAAGTGATATGGTTTGCTAAAAAAGACGTCAACTCATATAATTTAAAAACATGTTTCGATGTATTAAAAAAGATGTAATTATGAAAAAACAAACACTAAATTTTATCGGCTTTTAAAGTGTTTTTTAGTGTCTTGTTAAGCTTTACAATGAACAAAATCATTTCAATGGATGTTTTCAGTATTGTTCTTAATTCCATGTATGAATTAATCAAAACTAAAAACAACAATACAAGAGAGAGGAAACTACCACACGTACTCACTTAAAAACTATGTTTAGACGAGAACGTATCATAATGAAAGGGGGAACTTACCTTTCTCAAACATTTATGTTTGTTCTGTAAGCTAGTCATCTTAATCATTGTTTCTTGAGACAACCAACTTCCTCTGCAGTAAACAAAATAACATCATTTGTAAATGTCAGAGAGAATGCTTAGTTCAAGATCAGGATGGTGACTTTAAACAAATTGAATCCATATGACTAAATTGACATCAACATTGGCATTTGCCAAAAAACAGAAACAGGACGCTGTCACGTATGCACTCAAATAAGCTTGATCCTTACCTCTAAGCTCACAACCCGAAAATTACCTTTAGTCAACATGTGCATAATCTTCTTAATTAGAAGACTCCATTAAAAAACTATGAATAATAGATAACACCTTGTCAAGAAATACAAAATACATTTTATACATGATTTTATAAAGAAAGTTAGTTTGTTCCTATATATTATCTGAACACAGTTTAAAACAATAATTGAAGCGCCGACATTGGTCTTGTTATCAAGTATAATATAATTATAATATTATATTGTCCCTTAAGTAAACTAACAAAATGATGAAGAAATAACTCATAACGATATGTAATTTTAAATCCCACTCTCTTATTTATTATCTAAATGAATACTAAACAATTAAGTCTAACTTAATCAAATAAAAAAAATAAAAAATGTGCCTGTGATGACGGTTTCATCTGCTAAAAACAATTGGCCAAATTGTTAATGCAAAATCGTATACGTCTTGATTTCTTCCGTTATGACAATAATACATTGCACATTCAAACAACCGTTGTCTTTGTCAACATTGTTAAAACTATTGAGTATCATCACAGATTTAACTGAATTCCACATATGTTTTCTCATCTTCGCTAGTAGTAGACATATTATCAGTCTCGTAGGCTCTAAGATTTTTATAATAAATGCATATAATATATCTTATATGATCTTTGTAAATATTTTGTTTCAAAGTCACACATTGGTTATTCAACAATCGAGGTGTCACATTATCTCAAACATTAAATAAATCTATATTCCTTTCAATTTTGAAGCGATTGGGTGCAGACCTTGAAAACTTATTAAAGGTTGTATTGGTTACACTCTTTTCAGGAGACTATATGGCTTACTATATAACGCTCTATCTCATACTTTCAAAACGTTGAAAGATTGGCATTGGTACTTGCAAATAAAAAAAAAACGTCTCATCGACACTCTTGTTATTATCCTGAGTATATCGGCTAGTGGCATTCATTTGTAATGAATATATTTAATATATGCTTTTAAAACTTTTTGGGTAGTGTTAGCACGAAGCGCCTTTTTCGGCCGGGTTGAACTTTTTTAAGTAATCTTTTAGCATTGAAAACATAAGGGGAAATTGGTTTTTCGATACTTTCCTTTTTTTGTTATTCTTTGAACTGTGAGGGATGTTGTCATTAAGTGCCATTACCAATGGCACGAAGTCCCTGAGTATTGCGTCGGTATATGTTAAGCATTGAAATCAGATGCAGAAATTGGCCTTTGGACACATTCTTCTTCTTTTAATTCTTCAAAATGTGGGGACCTTTTTGCATTGAAAACCTTTGAGGGAATTGGTCATTGGATACTTTCTTTTTTTCTACTTCGTCTTGTTTTTAGCTAATTATTAGAGAAAGTCGGTAGATTTTGCAAACTCCTTTTTAGTATCAGTAAATCTTTTGGAAAATATAAAATCAATACATTTCAGGTGATATTGCATTGTCAGATCATCTGATTGTGTTTTGTAAAGCTTTGAATTAAGCTTGTTTAGTTTATTTTCAAACGGTGAAAGAGTCTGTGTTCATTTTAGGCTCAGTCTTTTTAATCTGTTAATTTTGCAAGACCAGATGTGAGAGAATTATCATAGTTTATTATAAACATGCGTCTCAAGACATGCAGAAGTAAAGGTGCAATAAAGTAAACATGGCTTTGCTGATACCTGTTCATGCTCACTTCACTTCCTGGAAAACTTCGCATTGAATGTGTTCTTCAAGGTTGAATCATGTATTCATTTCCCTATCAGTGTGTAGCAATCATTTGTATTAATAGTACTGTATGCAAGTCGTTCACCTTGTGCACATATTGCAGTCATTTCATTTCATCCCAGAACATGTATGCTGCCTATAGCCTTATTTTATTTTTTTGACATGTATCTTAAAATTTATATTGTTATTTTAAATCGTATTCAATCATTTTGACATTACTTGCAATTCATGGGAATTCTGACAACTTGTTTGAAATATAACAAAGTTAGTATGTATATATATATTTCCTTATGTTGCATTTCTAATAGTCAGGCGCGTACCCAAGAGACAAGGGGGTAGTATACCCCCATTAGAGTCGAAAATGTTCTTGATTCGACGATTCCTTTGACAAAATGTAATTTTGTCCCCTTTAAAAATCCTTGATACGCACATGTTAGTAGCAATTTTATAATCAGTCATCCAAATGTTATGAAAACGTTATGAAACGGAATCGCAATAATTCGTCTTGGACATGCAGAACATTAAAAGCGTATGTTGTTTGATTTCTAGCATTTTAATACATCTTGTATAATCAATTTGAGCCAAAAGAAATTATTAAACGCCATTTGTTGTATTTTTGAAATCGTGCCTGCTCATATGAAATGATTTTGTTAATGGAGAAGTATTTATTCAACACACAAGTATGATAGTTGATCAATGATAAGCGCCCCGGTATTCCCTTATTATACCCATGTCTATCATTTTTCGAACTTCTATTTTCACGGTGCCAGGTGAATTAAATGATATTGGCTTGTTTTGAGTTAACCTGAGAAAGTTTTCAATGGCAAGATTTCAACTCTGGATATAAGAAAAAATTGTAGAAAACATTATATGTTCTTTTCTTCTTTTGTCTGGCACTCACGTATAGTCCGTCCCACACACAAACTACAACATTTCATAACTTCATGCTTTTTAAAGTAAATATAAAACATTAGAGTAATTAAGGTGACTACGAGTGGCAGGGTTGAAATAAAACATAACAGAAATCTTGAAACCACCATTTAATGTGAACAATATGTAAGCAAATAACCGACATTTTCTGGTGAAAACCCTTTTCTTTATTTGTTTGTCCCTTAAACGAGGTTTCACCTGACTCTCTCTCTCTCTCTCGTTTACATATCTTCAAATATAAGATAGTGTTCTTAATGAATCATTGCTTCTATGCCCTGTTATAATTTTCTTGATGATGGCATGTACATTCAGAGTACAAGGATTCAGTTGGCTATGCGACAGCGAGTAAACTAAACAAGTCGTGTACCTAATAATAACATGGTCGGAGAGATGGAATGTTTTTAAATATGTTTCATTAAGACAAACTTAGAATTTTTGAGAGATTCGAACCCGGGACATATCGCTTCTGATGCCAGTAGCTTACTGTTAGGTCACGACGATGCACGATGTCACAGCTGTCTTCGTAAATTATTTAATCTCACTTTAAATGGTCAGGAGCTGGATGGAGTTGTTCGGAAAGCAAAATGTGTATACAACTTATATTAAATTCACGAGGATGACTTATTATTCATCACCAAATCCTAATGACTTTACAAAGTAGAACATTTACACACATACGAAATACATGGAATGCAAATTTTACCAAACGACATATAACGATAAAAAAGGGTACAGTTTCCTGCGTCATGATTGACTAAATGCAATCTGAGTTGCTTGAACCGGGCAGTTATTAATAAATACGGGAGTACCTTGTCATATACATGATACACAAATGAATGGCATGTGAATATCACCAAATGGGAGACAAAGAAATACACACAATTAATCTAAACACTAAGATTCAAAATATGTTTGTTAATCTATTTATTTGTGAGTGCACAATGGAATTACAGCCACAGTTTTGACTCAATTGACTTGAAACTTTAGCAAAATGTTGGTAGATGTTACCAGATTCTGATGTGTGGCTGAGCTTTTGGTAAAAATCGGTTGACTGTAAGAAAGAGTTATTAGCTTTTTAGTTTCACTATATTTTATCAGTAAAAAACGCACCGTGAATCATTAACAAAGATGAGCCATTGTCCGGAAGTGCTTAATTCGAACGTTCAGTGAACACAAATTTATCCTTCCGTCTTTAATGTTAACAAAAACTGATACAAAAGTGAATTGCAATATAGGTTGTTTTAAAACTCTAATTTTTAAAGTAGGTGGGGGCGTACTTATACATAGCGGAGAGAGAAAGACATGGTTGTTAAAAAGTCAGCTTGTTCGTATTTTCATTCTTTTTTGCAACCTTCCCGGGCAAGACCGGGTATTAAGCCACTAGTCTATAATAAGACACAAACTACTCGATTATTCATACTCAAATATACAATTTGCGACTGAGTCGACTCAAAACAAACATCATCTGATATACATATCATGCCTTAATGTTCTGCTTAATGGATATAGAAATGTATCGATTGTTTTTTTTTCACTTTTGCACAAATCAAAACCAACTTTTTCTTTTCCAATCTGTTTCTCGTGCCAATGCAAGCTATGAAAATAACATTTTTGAGAACGTCTTTGAGGTCTCTTGTTATTGAATGATTAATATTCTCTCGAGACATTTAAAATTTTTCCCTGCTGTGATTTTTGCATTCAATTTAAATTAAGAATGCTGATAAGATGCAATGCGGCAATTAATGATGTAATTTGTTTATTCAGCTGGATTGAGCTAGTGAGTTTGAGGTTTTATCATCGTATTAAGTCAACTTAACTCACGTAATGTTCAATCCGTTTGAATACCGAATAGAGAACATCACTTTATAAAGGCCCTCGCAATTATTCTTAAGGCTTATAAAAACAATGTTTTACGCGTATACATTTTTTAGGTTGAAAGGTTCATATTGTTCTATCATTTGTTGATGATAAACATAGGTATGTAAATTATGCACGTTACGTTTCCTTAGTGGGGGGCGGGGGGAGACTAAATTACTTCTTCATAATCTACGCATAAAGACATAAAGACATAAACACATCAATGTTTTTCATAGTACTGTCAATGTTGAAAAGAGTTTCACTGTTCGTAAACACACCAGTTGTTGAATGGCAGTTGTTGATGATTTTGGCAACATGAGCAATATAATCCTACACGAGTTCTACCAAAAGATGTCTCCAACAAAAGTCTCACCTGTGCAAAGTCTGCTATAACCATGGAAGTCAATAGAACCACCATCACTCAGGAAATCATCAGAGAACTACTAAGATGCAGCCCCCTCCTTGAATAGGAAGTGGTTTCCATTTTCCTGCCCGCCGCTTAAATCTAATCTCAGATTGAATTATGTTTTCGATTATAAGTCTTAATGTGGGAATCTAAGCGCATCTGATAACTGTCTATGTGTAACTGTGACAGCTTTTATCGAAGTGAGAAAGTTTTTAATTCATTGGCAAAGATATTCAATCTAAGTTAATGTCTCTGGGGATGGTTATTGACAATTGCTAGGTTTTTCTCTAGTAAATGTTAGGTTTGCGTGACAAGCCGAAGGTAATGGCTAGCAGCTGCCATTCTAATTAACATATTCTGATAGTAATGATATACAGAGAATCCGGAGATATTGAAAACCAATGCCAAAAATAAAAGCACATCGAGGGGAATAAGTACGTTTTCTCTTAATTGAGAGTTCATTTGAATGTATTTTCAAGTCATGATTAGATTTGTTACGTTAGTGGAAAACATTGAGTTGTCAACAATACACATCTAGCGCCCTTGCTTGATTAGGTATATTTTGATGGAAAGTTCAAATACTAATTGCGTCTTAAATTCATGCGAAACAAATCAAAAATCGTTCTTTGGAGTTAAATCAAAACGTTTGTATTTTGAAAACTAAAGATAAAATACGTAAAGCTTTAATCTAAGTTTACCCTGCTCCAAGCAGGTTTAACATAAAGCACTTATAACTTGTAATTCTAAACTGGTGTGCGCGAGGTCCAATCTTACATAACGTTACAAACCGTGATTGAAATATGTTGAGGAGTGTAAATTACAATGACATCAGTGAGGCATGGTGATACAAGTATGCCACTACTGTCTTCATGTGTTGAAGGAAGAAGAACGTTTGGATTTTTTTCGCTAGTGTAACAGCAATAAAGAATAACAGCAATTTAAAAAAAATGATTTGCATGCTTTAATGGTTAATACATTTCATAATCATTAGTATCTAATTGTAATGATAATTGCTTGTGACATGTTTGCTGAATATATTTCATTAACATTGACTTAGTTCACAATTTTCATAGAGGGTCATTGCAGTTAACAAATTAAACAGCTTTTACCTAATCACATGTGATACATTGCCAAGTTAAAATCAGTTGTACATGAATCATTTTCGTAACGTATTGCCCAAACTAGCGTAATGTGAAGGTCCATCAATGTGGCATAAATCAGTGTTTCCCAATCTAATCAAGTAAAATGCCCCTTAGCCCAACCAAGTTTAAAAGCACCGCTAACTGACCCCAAAAAGAAATAATAAAATTACTTGTTTTTTAAGCAAAGTCATATATTACTTCTCTTGATAGTAGCTAACCTTGTAACTAACAAGACGACAAAATGCGTACGTTATTATTATTATTATTCTTCATTCATTTGATATTAATTATTTGAAAACATAAGTAGGTCATACGCAAATTAAGACGAACCAGGTGTCTGAATTATGTGAAATCAGTGATACCCATGAGCTTCAAAAGTGCTCTAAAAAAAGTGTTGTATTTTCAGATTTTTTTTATCAATCTTCTGTATGCTATGTTGGATGCAGATTGCTTTTAAAATTAAAGTCAAATCTTATGGATTTAGAATAAGTCCGCATTGACTTCAGCCTATATAAGAAGACCAGATCATTTTGAAAACTAATTAATTTGAAGTAAATTAACCTCAACAGTAATAGGTTGTTATAATTTTAGAGGATTCTATAAATTAGTTTGATTTAATACGATTTATTTAATTTAATACACGTATCGATTATATTATATGAGCTACTTAATTCAGCTATGCATACAATCAAAAGCGAGAATGCGAAAGGTCATTAATGGTTCCATGAAGAAAGACAATGTATTTGGACCATGGTATTTTCAGTTTTGAAAGTGAGTTAACACACTTATGTTTGTTGACGACCAAGTTGGACTATTTTATTTAACTTTATTACGTCCAATATATCAGTATTTACAACTGTATGGAGTAGAAAAATGCATTAATGCATTGACGGTACACAAGGTATGCTAGACTACAGGAGGGTTATGATAACAAAAAAACAAGAAGAAATCAGATGAAACCAACAAGATTGTTAAGAGGTGTGTTCGATAGCCTTTAGGTTAGACCACAGTAAATAAAAATAGGAGTATTTACTATGTTCTTTCAATAACTTATATTCCACCCTGACCCTAGA
>JAUUEB010488154.1:0-10809 GCA_032362205.1 Clione limacina | reverse complement strand
ATTACTATTGAAATTCAGGCCACTTTTATGGGTACGTTATTTAATCTGAATAAAACATTCTTTTAAACAAAAAACCAGACCCTGCTACAGTGCCAATTTCGGTGTAAAGGGAAAATTTGCGTAGTAGTGAATTGAGCACTGTAGCGATGTTCTGACTACTACGTGCACTAGGCCAAAATAGCATTAACCTAAAGTCATGTAGGGTGAAAAAACGAGATTTATGACGACGAGACTGGGCCGTGTTGGGTGACCATAGCCCATACATATACCTACACACAGTAATGTAGGCGTTTGTCTTAGCCGTTTATGATGTTTCCCCCTTCGAAGGCTCTTATATAAACTTTGCGTTGTAGCGAGATTGATTACAGAAGAAAAGTAGTGGATGGCACTGTAGCGGTCGGCTGTACAGCTTAATCGACGCCTTTTTTCGTATTGATGTATACAATTTTCAGAATATCCTATTGCAATTTTCATACAGGACATCCTTTATTTTTTTGATCTTGGACATTTTGTCCTATGGTAAAAATGTTTAGGCACAGCACTGGTTATAGCCCCATTGAGTGTTATGCTAGAAGTCTTTGTTAATGTTTGTGGTCTTATCGTCAAAGATATAAATCTGATATCTTGCACATAGGCTTGTTTCGTGGTTCGCTAAAAGCTGTAATCTCAATTTTATAAAACAATTTTTTTTGATAGAGTTATGTCCCTTGAGTTGTTTGCTATGTGTTCTTTGCTACTTTTCTCTGATGGTTGTGGTTGTACTCTGTACAAGTAACTACTTTTCTAGTTTGATATGCTTTCTCACAATAAGTATTTTTTCAATAACATAATACAAATTCAAACATTTCTGATAGTCCTATAATCTCTATATTATATATATATATTTAACATTTGAGTAATTTCCGTTTCAGGTTAAAAGCATCAAGATGACTAAGACAAGTATCTTCATTTCTGCTGTCTTCCTACTGTGTGCGACTGCGCAGGGAGAAATAACAACCTGTTCGACTGGAGACAACTGTTTGGTTTTCTTGGATTTAGGAAGTTCTGGTACAAAACTGAAAGTTTATAGGTGAATTACTGTTACATTCATTATATATGCATAGCATGTTTATCGGTATTTTAATTTCAACTTATTATGTCTTTTATGAGACTTGTTATATACAAATATGATATCATTAGCAATGGTTATCACCGGTTGTTACTCATTTCCTATCCCATAAGATCACTCAAAACAGAAATAATCGTTCTATGAGTCTACCAACTATCAAGAAGAAGAAGAGAATACAAGGAATTCCTCCGCGACGTACTCAATAGTGATATTTAGTTGGTACTTTAACTGCTTCCAGTCGGGATACTCTTGAATAGCAATTTTTTTTACCGATAATAAACAGCTTGGCTAGAACTCTTTTTTTTAAATTTGAGACGATGCATCAAATCATACGATATTATTCCTTTGATTCACACGTGTTGCCTTGTGTTAGGCAAACTCATTTAACCATGAGATCTGATTCGTTTTGTCTGTAATTTAGCATATTAATATGACGTTTCACTTTAATAACTTGTTTATGAATGAGCTCGATTCACCAACGGTCAACACCCCAACACGTGACTGTGTGCACCGTTTCTATCTTTGCTATCGAAAAAGGTCAATGTGATGATAGTCTATCTTGTTTATCGTAAGTGAGCACGCCTCATACATTGGCAGGTATCAATACCACCTCATCACATGACCGATATTGACCGTTAGTGAATCGACCCCATTAAACAAAAATCGACTGATAGACGAATGTAAATCAAATTCAACACATTTACCATAGCCATTCTACCAATGTAGAAACATGACCTGAGTTCATTCCCCTTAGCAAAATTTGCGATTGTCTCTCCTTGATCTTTACTGTACTTTGGTGATTGTGGTCAAGAAAAGACAAGTTACACGAAGGAGATATCATTGATATCACTTTAGTTAGCGGCCATTGTTACCTGAGTGGCAGAATAACAAATAAGGCTGACTCAGGGATCTTCCAATCCCATGAATACCTTAGTTTTGTGAAGACTTCCCTAGACGGTGACTCCACCCACTGCCACTGTCTGTTAAAGTGTCACTCAAATCGTGGGACTTGGGTCGGTACCCTCCCAAATAACAACCTTAACTAGACCACTAATCAGGGGCGACAGAAATCGCGGGACATGCCTTTTGTGTTTTACCCTTTAGAGTCATAAGCTGACCCCCTACCCTTTTTACCTTCCGGAGCCCCTGCCACTAATGTGTACTTCTATTATTTGTAATTGAGAATTTATTTTTTTACCCTGGTATCATTCATTGATAAGAATTAAGAAATACATATTAAAAATACAGATTCTTCATTAAATAAGGTGGCGTAATTAAATGTAAATAACAATCAGATAAAGAAAACAATAATTTTAATGACTCAAAGAACGCAACAACAACTCACCAACTTGTTCCTATTTCTTTTCCAGCTGGAGTGTAGATCCTGCGAAAAAGTCTCTACCCAAGGTAGAGACTGTCGGCAAAAGTCAGAAATTCAAACCTGGTGTGTCTGAATTTGGAAATAATGCTGATGGACTCAGCGATTACATGATAGACATCATAACACAAGCCAAAACTCTTGTACCTGAAAGTAAACAGGCAACGACGCCAATTTTCGCTATGGCAACAGCTGGTAAACTATCTTATGTTTTGATCCAAAATAACAGAGTATTTTGATTTTCAAATAAGTAACAACGAATCTGTTCATTTTATATAAAAGCTTACCAAGCGGCAAAGGATTTAAACAGGTGATATATATTGCTCTGTTTCCGGGAAGAGGATCACATGACAAGGGCATGTCCGTAACAAGGGCGACAGGGGGGGGGGGGGATTTGATAATTCCCTCACCCCCATTTGATAATTAAAACAGTTTTGTTTTTCGTTAAACTTTGTTCAATTCAGGTGCTGCTCATTATGCTAACAGCCCTCACAATCAGAATTGTAATACATTTTTTTTTCTTCAAAAAAATAAGTCTTTTACATCACTATTTATATTTAGAATACTAACTGTTCTAAAAAAACAACTTATAAGTACGCATCATAACGCCTAAGACATAGTATGTGTTGATTATGTACGAGATATTTACACACAAACCTTCATTGTTCGATGGTTAAACAGATAAAACATGAATGGACACGTCCTACAAACTGTTGGATCTTCTATTGCTATCACTAAAAGTTATACGAGTCAAAGCCAAGTATCTAAATGTATTGCAATTTCTTATTTATAAGATGGTAAATTAATATATATTTTACGCATCATGATTTTGAGATGATCATCTACCAACATATTTTAATGATATTAATTAAATAACATTCAAATATGTATGAATATTGTCCGATCTAAAGTGTTATGTTGTAAGCACACACACACACATATTGCTTATACACCGTAAAAGATAGAATATATTATGCAGTGTCTCTAAAAACCCTTATATCTAAATTGCATCACCAATTGTAAAAATGTGTAAATGTCATCATTTTCAAAATGTTTTTCTATTTTTTTCCGTCGGCAACAATGCATCACATCCTATAGTATCCATTGGGTTACATTGTGTTTTGTAGATTAACTTATGTATTGCCATTCTTCTGAAATATATCAAAACAGCATAGGATTTAAATAATAATAACCTTAAACTGTCCATAAGATATTTAATTGATTTTAATCCCTTCTAACATTAATTAATTATTTGATAGATATATACCGGGAATAAATTAGACATTTAAGTAAATACATACAAACTTTTATGACATTTTTATGGCAGTATTACTCATCTTGTACGCCAGATGGTGCAGTGTTATTTCTCATTTCAATCTTTTTTTGGATCAAATCTTTTGAGTAGAGTATTCTTTAAATAGTGTGAACATACTACTCGAGTAGAGTAGTACTCAAAAATGTCTGTAATGTCTTGAGTAGAGTAGAAGTAGTGAAAAAACTACTTGAGTACTACTCGAGTAGTATACTACTCTACTCGACCACAACACTTCCCGTACATACATAAATAGAAATATCATCGAATCCATTATCCCAATTTTGTCATCATATGCATTGTTATTAATTACATTCCTTCTTTAGCTTCCCTACCGCTTTCTTTTTTCCACTTTCTCTCTCCTTTTTTTTATTGAGTTTTATTTTTTTACCCACAGGAATGCGTTTTATGGATGCTGATGATTCACGTTCAGTTATGACCGACCTAAAAGATATCTTGAAGGACTCCAGTCTGAGTCCATTTGTGTATGACAAAGCTGATGTGCAGATTTTGTCAGGTGAAGAGGAAGCGGTGTATGCCTGGGTAGCTCTCAACTATCTTCTAGGGAAATTCAACTCTGCAAGGTTCGTTTGTAGTTTAATGTCAACTTTTAGCAACTCTGATACATCGATCGATAGTGTATCAATATTTCTAACAATTAACTTATTTGGTCTTAATTGATATTTACGTTGATTTATTCATGAATTCACAATTATTTTCGGTAATTTTCTGTGTAAAAGGGTAAAATAGAATTTTCGTTTCATTTGAAGACCTGAGAACAGATACATAGTTTTTAAATGTCAATCAAACCTCAACAACTCAAAAGTTCATTCAAGTATTCCTCTAATAAATGGACGAATACTAATAAACATTGCTAAAATGTGGTGCTACAGAAAGCTTCTTAAAATAAGCTGGTCACTGAGATACCACAAAAGTATTTTAGCTTGATTTGAAAATGAAATGGAACTATGGGTTTTATCCAGCAATAAAATGAAATACTTTGAACATGTAAAAGGGCAACATAAATGTTCTGTCAAGAAAACAGTTGCTTAGGGCAAAGTAGACGGGAGATTAGAGGGAGCACCCCCACCCATATCTTAAATGAAAAACATCGCAAGCTTGACCCAGTGATCACAGGCTGACCTTTTCTGACATGCTGAGGACCGATCTGGGTAGTAAAACTTGGCCTGGAGGACAAACGTCAAAATGATGATGTCATAAGGTAATCAGGTATTCAGGTAAGTCAGACTATGATCGATTGTATGAACCAAATCCTTCGGCGAAGAAAAGCACAAAAAGTGTTCAGCAAAGAACAAGCGCGTTTCAAGCAGTCTTTAATCTTAAATCTTAAATTTTTAATCTTAAATCTTTAATCTTAAATCTTAATTCGTTAATCTCAAATCTTTAATCTTTAATCTTAAATCGAAATCTTTAATCTTAAATCTTGTGTTATCACTCAAAAATATTGAAAGAATAGTTGACTCTGTTCAACATAGAAGCAAACGAACAAAAAAAGAAACATGAACCAACTTACTCTGCTAAAAGCAGATATGGGTACGAAGCCGCAACCCATGAAGTCGAAGCCCTGGTACATAATGAAGCCAAAGCCGACGCCGAAGCCGAAATCTCAGAACATCTCGAAGCCAAAGCCTTCATCTCAAAACACCACGAAGCCGAAGACTTCTCTGAAAATTAGCACGAAGAAAAAGCTAAAGCCCTTTTTTTGAAAACTACAAAGAATAAATCAGCCTAATCCGAAGCCTCTCTTCCATATAAGGATGAAGCCGAAGCATTGGTCGAAAATGCGACTTCGTGAAGCAGAGCCAAAGCCGGCTTCGTACCCATGTCTGGCTAAAATATGTTGCATTTATCCGCTGCGTTTGTGACCTATATTAGTCAGATCGTCTTCCTGTTTACCTATAAGTTTTTCTTTACACTGGTATTTGTTCTGCTGCTTATCTTTAGTTTACATGTGTTTTTTTTAAATATAAATGTTTTGTCAATAAAAGGAAGCAAAGCTTATATTGGCGTGGTATCCGTAGATATATCACCCGGTGTAAATAACGATGTTTAACTTACGCCATGACAGGAAGAAGAACCGACAAGTCTAAGGGAGAGTGGGACATTCTCATTTTTAAGGATGAAAGCTCAAGGGTCCTCTGGTGTACCTGTTAACAATAATTAGGTCTTTCTTATATCACTTTTGCGCCCAGCAATCTTGTAATCTGAGCAAGTGTGGTGCTTTAATGGTTTTATGCCATGTATTAAACTGTCCTTAATACAACTAATAAGCTTGTCTCATATAATCAGGTTAGCTAGAAGCTTCAAATTCAAACAAAACAGATATTCTGCGTTAATTCACAAGCCAATGAAGTGCTGCTCAGTAACATCACTTCCATTACAGTTCAATATCGTGAGCACCATAACGTGAAAGAGGAACTTAATTCTAAAATTCTGACTTACATAAACAGTTTCAATATAATAAACGCAAATATAATCATCTCAACAACAGTCGTGCTGAAGATACGTACGGAATCATGGCAATGGGAGGTGGGTCAACACAGATTGCCTTCAAGCCTAAAGAGCCACTTTATGCTGGGGAGTTTCAGGTGAGAAAATCTAAGCATCTAGTTTATATATGAATATATAAAAGTCTCGAAGTAGAGTGTTACTGGGTAAAGAAATGTTAAAGATTATGACCCATCTTCAAGTGAGACACTGTGTTTGGAGAATCCTTCCTCTCATCGATCGCTTGGTATAAGAAAGATACTTTGGCCACAGGGATTCGTTAATAAAAAAAAGCATGACCCACACAACCATTGCAAGCCATGTATGGGAGGCAGGTCTAGCACCCAACGCGCAACTGAAAAAGCCCATCCTATGAAACGTCTTAGCCTACGATAAGGGAAACACCACGTGTGTTTTATGCCTCACAGAAAAAGGAATTCTCAAAGTGTTCCACACTCCGCAGTACTTACATAAAATATCAAAACATAAAATGAAATGACCTGCTGGTTCCAGTCAGGAGGGAATGAAAACAAGTATACTTAACGCTACAATTATTCGAACGATTTTGTGTGCGTTTTAACAGAAAAATATTTGAACCAACATCCACGTGTTATACACCAAATTAAAGGAAATTTAATTCTGTATAAGAATATTCAAGTTGTAAATCTCAATGATGAACAGACAAATTAGAAACCAAAGAATTGTAAAAAGTGCGAAAAGTCCAGAGTACGCGTAAAAAAGTAAACGCGCACTAAAATGAAAAATAACTTCACAAACAAAAACTCGACTTTAATTTGACGTTTAAAACACGTCGAATAAGCAAAGAAACACATGATATTTTACAATCATATAAATGATAAACATTTTTTGTTTAATTTATTTTGATCATGAAACATATTCATATAATTTTACACTGATCTTCGTCAAAAGCGTGTGTGTCCACCCCTGGCATCAATGAGTGCAGATATGCGCTCTCTCATTGAGGAAATTAAGTTTGAGATTTCCTGTTGATCACTATCATTGTACTCCACAATCAAGGCTTGACGAAGCTCGTAAACATTATTAACGTTCCTGTTATAAACACGCCTGCCTAATGCATCCCACAAGTGTTCAATTGGAGACATGTCGGGCGACTTCACTGGCCAATCAAGAAGTGCGATTCTGTGATTATCAAGACAGGCTTTTGAAATGTTCGCTATGTGTGGCCTTGCATTGTCCTGTTGGAACAGCTGCATGTCTTGGTGATTTCTGAAAAAGGGAACCACATGGGGGATCAGCACTTCATCCACGTAAACACCTGCATTCACACTACTGAACACAACCAGTTCAGTGCGGTATTCAGCAGTGATTCCGGCCCATACCATAACAGAACCACCGCCATATCTATCAACCTCCTTAACACATTTTATGTCAAACCGTGTTCCTTTACGTAGCCAAATCTTCACTCTTCCGTCATTAAAGCTGATGTTAAACCTGCTTTCATCAGAAAAAAGAAACAGTTGCCACTGGGGATCAAACCAACGTTGTTTGCTGAGCGCCCACGCCATTCGCGCCCTGATGTGTTCGTCTTTGAACACTGGTCCAACATACGGAGATCGGCAGTCCAATCCGCCATATTTCAGTCTTCTTCGAACGGTTTGGATTGATATTTCAATCGTACTTTTAGCAAGTACGTTTGAAATATCAATCTAAACCGTTCGAAGAAGACTGAAATATGGTTTTTGTTTGTAAAGTTATTTTTCATTTTAGTGTGCGTTTACTTTTTTACGTGTACTCTGGACTTTTCGCACTTTTTACAATTCTTGGGTTTCTGATTTGTCTGCTCATCATTGAGATTTACAAGTTGAATATTCTTATACAGAATAAAATTTCCTTTAATTTGATGTATAACACGTTGATGTTGGTTCAATTTTTATTCTGTTAAAGCGCACACAAAATCGTTCGAATATTTGTGGCGTTAAGTATATATTTGGGAAAGAGAGGGAGAAGGGAGCGTGGCAACATCAAAACATTAACAGCAAGTTCACGACCAAAACAACAGCAACCCAAGAGTCAACAGTCAACATCCGAGTACGATCAAAACACGTCTTTATTTGGAAAGATCCTCCCAACACAGTATTTCCCTTAAAGGTGGGCCACACTATTTAAGACGCCTAGTATCTAGGAAATACTCTTTTTCTAAATGAGTTATGGCCCTTATCGAGTATTTTGCTATATGTCTTTGTTAAATTTTGTAAACATGCTGTGGTTACATCTTCAAAGATATATTAATGAAATATTTCAAAGAGAGTTATTTCGTGGTTAATTAAAAGCTGTAAATTCAAATTTGAAAAGATGAAACAAAATATTGTCCCTTTTATGAATTTCATGTACGTTATTTACGCATTGGACACATCGTTTTAAGTAGGACCCTGAAATATTGCACACATGCTCTTCTAGGGAACTTCTAAAAATAACTAACTCAACTTTTTGAAAACAATATTTGTTGACAGAGTAATAACCCTGATGACCCTTTTCTATGTTGGTCGTGGTTTTAATCCCTACGAGTACTCATTTTTCTAGTTTCAATGTACCAAAACTGCAAATGCGTGCAAGTTTTTAAAAATCCATATCCCTTATTTAAGACGAAATCTTATTTGTATGAGATGTGTTTAAGTTTGTAAATAACATAAGACTCTGGTGTATGTTCTGAGTGTGGATGACTGCTCCTTGTGTGCATGTGTTACATCATAAAAGTGATATTTTTTTGGAACTTTTGTTAACAGTTTATAATCAAGATTGTATAATTTTTTGAATGAATTACAGCTATCTTTTTATTTGTATACTGTTGCTCTAGCAGGTAGCTTGAGTTAAACGTTTCTGTAAAATCTCACAGATGTTTGCTAAATCTTTCTTTGTGCATGAAACGGGTACCAATTCTGCAAGAAAATGCTAAACTTCGTAGAACTGAATTATACACAGAAAAATAGCTTCTCCTACCTAGCAACATAGGTAGGCGCGTAGTCAGGGGGGCATGCGGGATCTCTTTGGAGATCCAAATGCTATAAATGTGCAGAATTTACTCCTTATCTAACAAAATGTGATTGTAATCACGGTTGTCTGCCATTTCAAAATCCTGGCTTAGAGCAATAAACTAGGTAGCACATTTATGGGACCCCCCCCCCCCGCCCATCTTGATAATTAAAGGATTTACATGTAAAGCACTATAAAGTCTATAAACAAAGTACACTTCATGGGGGGGGGGGGGATAACACAATGTTACACAGTTTTCAATTTCCATGAATAAAAAATTATCGATGTATGCTTACTGATATGTATCTATTTGTTTTAAGGTTGAGCTTTTGAATAACGTATATGAGCTTTACGGCCATAGTTACCTGGGGTTTGGACTCAACGCAATAGAGATAAGAATTGCCTCGTTCTTGCATAAAATGGACAGTACAAGGAACCCCTGTCTTCTAGAAGGTAAGTTAATATGTTAATTTATTTGACAATTTAGGGTTGGGAGAAAGAGGTATTACAACCAAGTCATTTGTCATGGAGTAAAATACAGTTTCTTTTGTTATCTTGTCTACAACTTATTATAATAATCAAATAACTTTCACAAAGGACTCGAACCAGGAACAATTAGTTCACTTGCATTTTTGTTATCTACTACACCATATAAGCCGATGTAAGTTTAGGTTTTAAATAGGTTTATAAAATAAAGTGGTTTAAACTGATGCATAGCAGTAAGCATTACGCCCAAATAATATAGAGTGAACTCGATAAACTCGCCGTTTCATTGCAGGAGGAAATGAAAAAAGACTCGTTCTGAATCCAGTCTATGTTTATCTCCCTTGGCAGCTTGTTAATGGGTGGTGCTGGTCTTTGATCAGAACTGGAATCGTTTTTATTGGATTTAAAGAATTGTGAAATGTGTGTGCATTCTTTTATTCTTGATCTCCTTGGTATCATTTTGAGTAAACTGGGTATATCTATAATGAACATTTTGAATAGGTTGTCATGGAAATTTAACAATGTATGAAAACAATTATATCTCTTATCATCATCATGTCAATTTGTCTACAGGTGATACTAAAAACTATACTTTGGAAAACGGAATCACAGTAACAAATGAAGGTTACAGCAATCCAACAGTGTGTAGTAGAATATTCAAGAAACTTCTCGAATCAGCAACCGGGGACGCATGTCAACCTAAACCATGTGCAATAGGTAAGTTTTGTTAAATAAACCATATCCAAAGTATTGGTTTCATAACTGTCAAAAGTATCGAAAAGTATCTCGGGTTATTCTTCTTATTAGGCTTTACGTTATTATAGCGGTCGTATTCCGGGGTGATACAATCGTGTGGTAATGATATGAAATGGAAAATACTTTTGAATGCACTTATTAATACTTTTTGTTTACTCCAAGGCTTAATTTATCATATAAGTAATAAAATTAAGTTTTGATTTGTGTTGCTACTGTGAAACATTTTATATAACTTGCGGGGGGGGGGGG
>JAUUEB010488132.1:0-10810 GCA_032362205.1 Clione limacina | reverse complement strand
GTTGTAACCAAGAAAGAACAAAAAATAAAAACTCTGGTTTTCAATACCCATTGATATGCACTTATTAAGCCAATAATAAAAAAATATTTTTGACCAAACAAATAAGTAAAAAATCAAAAAATCATGTTTTTTACATATGCACGACCAGAAAAAAATCTGGATTCAAAATTGCTTTTTTTGTTCAAAAATGGTTTTCAAATCTAATTCATACCCCACGTTTTAACTATCAAAACTACAAACTCAATGGGGTTGAAATTGTGTTGATAAAACAAAAGTGTCACCTTTCTTTTGCCCGCCAGTATAGTTTGAATAATTTAGAAGCACAATATTTTAAGGAAAAATACAGGGTATGCTGATAAGGATTGCTAGTTACAAGCATAATGGATTCAGGATATCAGCAAGACTGATATCCAATGGATCTATTGCCCAGCTCATGCTGGAGTGAGAGGCAATGACCACCTTGTAAGACTACAAAAGATGAATGAAGCATTAAGATTGACAAAGCAGAGGTACATACAGAGTTAATAAGATGTCCACATGAGGATGGGGAGAGCTATAAAGAGATTATCATTAAGTGAGAAATCAATCTCTAAGGCACAAAGATAGTATTTCATAATCAGCTCTTCACACTAAAAGGAATAATAAGTCTGAATACACTTGTTAAATTTTGTAGAGATATGAATAGACTGGTAATGATTGGTCTAATCAAGAGTAGAGTAAATTTGATTTGGCAAAAAAAAGTTGTTTGGTAAGGGTTACATGCCCCCCCCCCCCCAAAAAAAAGGGTAAGTAGGTCGGACAAATCTTTTTTTAAAGTAAAAAAGAGTGTGAAAATAGCCAAAATCGGTAAAAAGATAGTGTTTTCCCGTAAAATAGCCAAAAAGATTTGTTTTCCTCGTTTTTTTTGAGAATGTTGAAAAAAGTCAAGAGTCGGGGCCATTTACTAAGGTCGGTCAGGTAACCCAAACCAAACAACTTTTTTTGGCCTAAGAAAAAAACAAAAACAATATTCAACTTACAGTTATTTAAATGGTTGCTGTATATTGCATATTTCACTGAAAATTTAGATAAATTCAGTACACATGTAACTATAATTATAGTTTCATAAGTTAATACATTGTCAATTTACAGTAGTAGATACACCTGTCATCTCTGTCCTTTTTTATCTACTGAATAAGAGGTGAAGAGAAAAATCTTGATGGCTTGGTTGGTTCACGTGTCTTTACAGCAAATCTGTTGAAGATAAAAATAGACAAATTATAGTAAATGCTGAGTATGGAATAAAAGTGTTAAAACAAATATTGACATAATAGAAAACAAATATTGACATGAGAGGAAAACAAGTTTTAAACTCCATGATTACAACATTGCTCGAAAACAGTCAACTGACTAATTTGCGTTAGATTTAGACTACTAGACATTGCTGTTAGTTGGAGTAACAGAATACCTGAAAAGGCAAAACCTTAGACAAAAAACGTCCAGCACAAGATAGCCTAACAATAAAAAATTGCATTCTTTATTCATTAAGTATAATGTTAGATTAAATTATGCAAGGCACGCTTCTCATTTAAATATCTGAACACAACAACCTAGGTTTTCTTCCATCTCTGGAGGTTTTGTCTAACCAAAGCAATGTTCACAAGATACTCATAGTCATACGTTCCTCCTGTTTAGACACATGCCTTCTTTAGAAACTATTAGTAACTGTCCTTGGACACTAATTTTCAAACTCTTACAACTTATAACTTTTTGTTATAATTACAATTAGATAACACAGATTAAATCCATAAGTTACTTAAAGTAAAGGACAACACCTAAACAAAGATGCACAACATATTTCAAAGGCTAATTATACTGTCCAGATGTTCTGACTTGATAATGCAGCTCAGGCTATCTTTTTCAAGTTGATAAAGAGAAATGAGAGCTTTGAGCAATGTTGCTTTGTAATAATTATTGAGTTCATTCATGAAATGGTAACCTAATTGCCATTTAGAAGTAAATTACCAATCACAACAAAATGACACCAACAAGATAAGAAATCAATCATAAAAAGACAGGAAAATCGTATGAAACTTGACATTTTAGCCATGCTTCTAGAGTGACAGTTGAGGCAGGGCTTATTTTTTCAATGCAATGTGTTAAACCTTTAATTTTCAAAATCACACACAGGATCTACGTTTTTTTTTATTAAGGGCTTCTGAAATTGCCAGAGACAAAAAAGAATAATTGAGCAAGCAAATCTCATGTATCAGACAAAACAGGCATTTCTTGTAAAAAAAAATAAATGGCAAAAACCTCTACCATGCACTATGAACTTAGAGCTCTAGCATTCATAAGGAGATATTATTAGTAATAAGTTCCACACCATACAAATTGGGGTCAGTAAAATCATAAAAATGCAATCTTATAAATTGTCCCTAGCCTTTTGATAAAAGAAGAAAAAAGATACATAGCAATGCTCATGGTAATTCCTGTTGACCACAAGTTCATGCAAACAATGTCTAACACTATGTTATTTATCCAATCATAACTTCATACCAGACTGATTTCAGTGGATACATTTCTTTTGGTGGAAGTAACTTAAAAGGCATATCATTTAGATTTCAAGGGGTTTCCTTTTTAACTAAGTGAGAATGCAAAGGTATTTAAAAGCAGGTTTGTGCTTGATTCTAATGTTTTCAGACCAGAAAATAAGTGAGGATGTATCCTTAAGAGAAATATTGAAAAAAAAACATGACAAGGAACCTTGCACAAGTAGTTGCTTAGTTCTGTACTTAAAGAAAATGAAATAGAGCAAACAATTGAAGAGACATAATATCTTAATCAAAAACACATTTTTTTTTGGTTAATCATTTGGACACTATCAACTGAAGTAGACTATAAGAGAAGTTATAAAAATCAAATTTTAAATAAGCTGAGTATTTCATCATCAAATGTTTATCCAGGTCAGAAAGTTGAACAATTGCATATATCACCTGGATCTCATACTTATTCTGTAATCCTTCCAATATTATGTGTGCAATTTTCTCATTTAAAAAACAATTTTCAAAATGCACCCATGCATTGCACAGGTTAGGAAAAGAATGAGAATGATAGCAGTGACTTTTCAATGCTGTCTATCTTACCAATACTATATACCAATAATTATTTCTATTAAACATTCATTTCAAAATGTCATAAGATACAAAAGCAAAGAAAGGATGAAAGGAAAGACAAACTTAGACATAGTCTCATAGTTCAAATATTGTTTTTTTTCTTCTATTCAACATTTCAATATACAGTAGATACAGTGTTCAACGAAACATCTGTCAATTCCCAATTTTGTTTTTAATAAACCATAGTAAAGACTTTTCTATTGAACAAACATTAAATCATGCCAGTTTGAGTTCAAAACTTTGTTAACCTGTATTTACTGTATATATTTTTGAATGTAGACAACAGAAAAGTAGGACAGAAACTGAAAGAAATTGTCGGTAGGTTAATGAGTTAGTGCACTCTAATATCCCTCAACAGGAAGAATCTTGTGATAGTTTTGGGACACAAGACTAGCAGCATTACAACTATTTTTAGATTAAGGTATGGGTATATAATTAGTATGCTGTTTTCATAAATATATTGGTGATCATACACTTACCCAAACATGTCTCTGTTAATAAAAACAATATATGACAATGACCATAAGGATTTTCCTTCTTTATTGTAAATATTCACGATAATGAGACTTTTTTGTAAGCTAAAAAAATCATTCTCATAACAAAGAAATTATATACATTAAAAAAATATGTAAAAAATAATATATGTGTGAACATTTAAAAATATAGCTTTAAACAAATAAAAACCACTCCTCAAAACTAGACTTGGATACTCAAACTCAGCGAAGAAAAATACTATTCTACTTGTGTTACTTTTTGGCTTATTTAACTGAAATCACACTACAATTTTAAAATTTCTTTTCTACTCTCATTACAAAATTTTGATTTATTTGTATAAATACTTATACATGGACATTAAAGTCTATATACATTATGGAATTTTGTCTTTAATTTTGTTGTATTTACACAAAACTTGTGGCTCCAGACTGCTGGTATATAGTTAAATGGATTATATAGAGATTGGATATCTTGTGTGCAATACATACCATGCATAACACCAACCAACCACCCTCAAAGTTTGCATACTTGAGTTATACAAGCTACCAGTGGGCTTGCTTATAACAAGACCACTTTAAAACATGGTAAAAGCATGAAACTTGGCATGACTATTCAATGCAAAGTTGGGTACTTTTTTGCATTTTTGGTTACATTGATTGTTTCCTGTGCCCAACAACTTTTCTTCAATAAGTACCTTAAGCAATTGTTATGCCAAGTTAGATGCTTTTATCATCTTTTGAAATAAGAAAGCAGATAAATAAAGCATGCAACCTTGGAGGGTGGCTGGTCGCGTGTTATGCATTGTCTCTAGTACGCATTGCTAGTGTGTCTTGTTAAAAAGCTTGTAGTCTGACAAATACATAAATCAGATAAATAGACGCAGACTTTTAGTGAAAATATGTGTCTGGGATTTTAATATCCCCTGCTCTGTATTGCATAGCAGAATACATCAAAATGCTTATGAATTGATTTAAATTAAATACCGCTTTATTTCCTCAGTCCTTGGAAAGAAAAAGAATTACATGAGGGAGACATTGAATAAAAAAACTATCAATTTCAGTACAGATGGTATAATAAACAGTAGAAAGATACCTCCATTTTTTGGCAAAGAAATAGACAAGTTGGTGCTCTGAGACATACGTAAAAAAATGTCATTATAAGCAAGATTTTTTAAACAAAGAAATAGAGTAAAATATCCAGTGCATCATCAAAGGTTATGTAATATCTAGAACTACTATGCAAATTAGACCATCACTAAACTCATGTACTATGCAATTAGACCATATGTAAAATGTTTCACTAAACGCATATATTACTATGCAAATTAAACCACTCTTGGTATAAAAGCCATCTATAATTTAAATGAACTAGGTGGTAAAAGTTAGGAACACTGATGTTCTACATGAGCCTCATCTAGCAACACATGTTACCGGTGCTCCAGTAATGTGTCATTCTACTGTTACTGAACTTAGAAAGTAGTCCATGTGTGTATATGAAAAGAATTGAACTTGTGTCATCTTTAATCAGTGGTGGAATAATAGTTGTAAAACTTTAGAGCTTGTACTGTATTGGGAAAATTACTAAATAAATTCTATTTATTATTATTACAGTCAAACTAGATAAGTCTAAATTTTGCTTAGGGTCTAGTATTATTAATATAATATACTCTTGGGCTCCACTAATCTTTTGACACAGGCTGTGGTGCATATAAAGGGCGTAGTCACACAAATGCAAATATTTTCTGTCCCCAACTTTATCTCTCTCACTTAAGCTACTGCACCCATTTATTGTGCAATTTTCATTTGCATAGGTATGTGTAAATTAAATCTCTAGTACCTAATTTCATATTAGTTTTCACACTGATCTGAGATGACAGAACTGTTACAGATTAAAGCTTGGATTTTACAGAAAACCTGTTATGACCTGTGATTTGAAATAGAACCAAAGAAAGTGACTGAAAAGTCTCTGGCAGGATCTCATTTGTGCATTATGAATAAAACATTAGCACATTAACATCTAAAAATAGTCACATTTGTGATTAAAATAGCAGAATATTGCTATAACTTGAACTGTTAATGTACTAGGAAAGTAGGGCAGAGCCCCAAGTTTTGTCCAAAAATACTCACCGAGGTGTGACTTGACAATTCGTGATGTCATTGCTATATGCAGCAGGCACGTCAGGAGTGCGTAAGGGGCCAAGCATGCTTCTAGGAGCTATAATAAAACAAACAACAATTAAAAGATAATATAAGAGATTATGAAGCTTAGAATTTATCATGATCTTTCCCAAATGATCATCTTTTATATACCAAAATTTCACAATCAGAGACAGTTAACCAATCAGCAACCATTCATTCATTAATAATGTTTTAATAAAAAAAAGGAGCTGAGTTCGTATCCCAACTAACATGAAAAACATTAGATAGGCAGAAAGATCTGTTGTTAGGTTAACTTTTCCCCACATTATTCAAACTTTCCCTATCAGTCAATTGAGTCAATCCCCATCAGTACTAGCAATCGTATTTCATTATTTGTGCAAACAATGATCAGTTCAACCCGGGTTGTGGAGTCAAATATCCAGAAGGTTTTTAGAGAGTGGAGCTGGATGCTAACAAAATAATATATAGGAAACATCATCAAATTAGACAATTCTGGTGAATAGAATAAATTGAATTTCAATTATTTGATGGGGTCTAAATTACTCCTGTATTCTTATAAAAGTCAATATCAGATGAACATGACTGAAGTCAGATATTGGGAGGATGTTTAACATGTGCAGGTGCAAATTTGGTTCAATTGGTGCCAGTTTTACTGTCTGGAGCCGGAAGAAGTTTGAGGTCCAGAGCCGTATAATTTAGACTCCAGTTCTGCAACCCTGGTTACAAGATATAATGATGGTGTTATAAATATTTAGTCTCTTAGACTTAGGATCAAGAATTCATGCCTTGTAGTTCTATTTATGCTAACAATTATCATAAATTGACCAGAGCTAATTTAATTTTTCAAAAGGTTTACTGAAATACTTTTTTGTTGTTGAAAATGAAGATAAATGGAAGTTATTAGAGCTGATTTGTATTCACGTCTGACTGATAGACTGTGAAGATCGTTTCATATATTGAACATAACTGAACTGGTAACTATAATGATGCAAAACATTATTCTGGTTAATATGAACCACTCTGGACTGGCCAAGTCGCTTAGAATTATCGATTGTTTGTATTACTACTTAAAGAAAGAAGGACAAATCGGAACTTTTGCAAAATGCTTCAAATAAGTAATTTTCCTTAGTATCTGCCCTCGCAGCTGGTTAGAATTGTTAACTCGGAAATAATGCAGAATAGTTTTTCATTTGAAGTACAGTTAAACTCACTTAAACAAAACAATTGAGAAGCATGATTTCGTCCGTTTGAACAAAACTACTGTTTTAAGTAAAATTCCATATGCCTGGATTCAACAAGAAACTTGTGTACGACGTTTGTTATATCCCAATCCATGCCCTACTTTATTCCTTAAATAGGCAACAGTCACACTCATATTATTTACACACTGTGTCATACCAATACATCAGGGCCTGTCTCAAAACACATTTGTGTAAGTCTCATGTAAAATTTCTGTGCTTTTAAAAATCTTTCGGTGCCCTATATCATCGCATTAAATTGATCATTTTGGTCATAATTTGATCCGTTTAAACATGAACAGGTGTTTTATCTGCTTATAGTGCTTAAATGACCTCTTTGAGTGGATAGCGCAGTTAAACCTTACATTGATAAAAGAAATATATATTTTTGCTTGTTATGTATTTTAAACAGTTTTGTTTGGTGTAAAGTGCTTTGGAAATATGAGCCATGAAAAGACTTTTTTATCACATTGCTAAAGTTTACATAACAGTTAGCTCTATTGGTACATTTGTTGGATACCTTTCCTTCAATTTCCAACCACCAAGGGATCTGTAGCTTGTGATAAGTGCACACAAAACCTATATTTTATTGTCCGTCTCAGATAGGACTAGGTGCTTGATTATGCCTATCAAGTACGTTCTAGAGGTGCAATCGATTACTAATAATGAAATATACTTTGCATGACCTGTAAGCTTCGTCACTATGTACCATGTTGGCCATATTTTCAACTATGAAAAGTTGTTCAATTAAAGGCGTTGATTTTGTCATAGAACATTTACATTGCAGACTGTTGTTGTTTTTAAAAAAAATGCAGAAGAATCCACATGATACAAATAATTGATAATTCAAAGCAAATGCATTATTCCTCTTTTTGTTACAGTAAAAAATAATCTTTAATACAAATTGGTCTACCGATAGTACCAAGTCTTAATCCTGTGAGGAGAATGAATAAGGTGGTCTCAAGATCAATTGTAATAAAGAACAAAAAAATGACGCTTAACCAGAATTATTGCTTGAACAGAACAAAAACATGACACCTGTTTTTTTCCTCTGTTTATCTTTGTTAAAAAGATGCTTAACCCTACAGAAATACAGCTTGCATGTTTAAACGGACAAAATTATTAATTTAATGCTATAATAATCCTATCTTCGACCCATATTGGCAAATGTTTTTATGTTTGATGGCTTGACTTTTGGTTTGGGAAGATAAATGATCGCAAAAAAGCACAAAATTTTTACTAAGACACTAACCCAAATGTGTTTGACTTGTATTTCGAGACGGGCATGAGTGTAGTTGTGGCCTATCTTAAGAAATAAAGTAGGGCATGGATGGGGACATTGCATACGGTGTACACTCCCTGCTCATTGACCCCTAGCATATGAAATTTTACTGAAAAATAGTGGTTTTCTTTAAACTAAACAAAATCGTGCATCAAATGGTAGAGTTCAGTCAAACTCGTTTAAACTGCACACACTTTAGTAAAATTTTTGCTTAAACAGAATTAAAACATGACTCTCGTTTTTTCTCTGAATCTTTGTTAAAGAAACACGCTTAAACCGACAGAATATACATTTTCAATGTATAAACGGAACAAATTATGACCAAATTATCGATTTAATGCAATTATTTGGGGCATCAAAAGATTAATTATGGCAAAAAAGCGTCAACATTTTACTATGAGACTAGCCTTAATATGATTTGAGACAGGCATGTGTGTGACTGTTGCCTACATCTTAAGGTATACATACAGTAGGGCAGAGATGGGGACAGTACATACGTTGTACATTCAAAGATTGTTCCTCCAAGCATATGGAATTTTAATGAAAAACAGTTGTTTTGTTTAAACAGAATTTTTTTTAAATGGAACAAAATTGTGTATTAACACTTATCTATTTACATGTTTAGCGTCAAACTTTTACTTACCTTCAATATGCTAACAGGAAAAGAATTATACAAACAGGAATAAGTGCATGAGACAAAAGTAAGAGTCTGCTCATACGCCTAATTCAAATGTCATTTCTCTCAGTATATTAGACATAATGACTTCTGTGTTATCTAAAATTTATATTCTTTACATGATGCTGAAAACCTTTTGAAAAAATGATGATTAGTTTGTTTTGTATGCATTTTCAAACTACTGTTAGCCTACTTTTTCCGCCCCCCTGTATGTAATTATAGGTGGTAAAATATTGTGCGTTTCATTTAGCCTATACACCCCTCCTACGCTAACTGCCACGCTCTGTGTGCTGTTTAGCCTACAGCTAGCCACTTCCTTTTTATTTAGTGTCAAAGTTGACAATAGTAAAAACAAAACACTATGTTATATATATATGGATCAGTATATTGTAGACCATGTCATGTGAATAGTACACATCACAAGTTACTTAATAGTTGAGGTCACATAAACTGTTATGGTCAACGCTACTTGAACTGTGAACAACACTAGCATCAAGATTTCTGGGACTCAGAGTTAGTGGTCACTGAGCGTAGTGTTAACTAGCAAAGAGAAAACATCATCTCTACAAGCAAATAAATACCAACAAAAGTAAATTAGTGACTTTATTTGTCAATAAAAGCTGCCAAGGGAGCAAATTATTTCCAGCAATATTTCCCCAGTTCAGGCCTACAACTTTAAGAACAAAAGCTATAAAATTTCGCATTTTTAAGGAGTTTATTACTTGAAAACTTGGTTAGATTGAAGAATCAAGCTTAAATCCTAAATATGATTAATAGATCACTTAATATTACAATGCTGCTATTTCCAAGAATAAGATAATAAGCCATTTTATCTCAAATAATTACAAAAAACAACTCAAGAATAGTCTTTTTCAAAGTTTTATTAAAAAATAAAAAAGGAAGAAGAAAAGCATAAATCAACAAAATATATCTAAAGATGTAAGGAAGGGAAAAAACAAATCTTATTGATGCCAGCTGTTTCTGAAACATTTCAATTCTGGATACCTACCACTACTTTATTTATGTATTTATTGAACTGAAAGACTAGTCAAAATGTGATTGATTGTATCCTTGCTTCCAACAAGACAATGGTTACAACAAGGACTGAGTGTTGGCCTTGTTATATTTAAGTAACACTGTATATTAATGTACCATTTGTACTGAATCAAGAGTGTACTAGGACATTTTGATGCACTGTAATACCTTACAAAAAGCAAAGAAGTTTGACAAAATTCAAATGGTATATTTCAATATATTTCAAACTAGTTGTGGCAAGCCTTATTTAAATCTGAACATTTATATATTTACCATTTCCTTATCCATGCATCAAAACTGTTAACAGTGGTTTAATTTAAGATTAAAAAAATATGAATCATGTAAAATGGCAAGTACAGTGCATGCGTGTGAATTAAATAATGGAAAATTAGACAAGATAGCAAATTGCATTGTGATGAGATTCATTGTTAAGTAAAAACAGTGGGTAAAAAAAAAATCCCACATATTTATAGAGTCAACTCCCCTTAAGTCGAGGTCTGGGATAGAAAAAAGATCAACACAACACTAGTTCAATAGAACTGTCATCGAGGGAAATAAGCATTAATATGTAACAAAAACATGTTTAAAATGTGGCTGCTTTCCTTTTTTTTTGTAATTAGCAACGTCTTTCTTTTCAGAGAACAGACCTGAGGGTATGGCTTCTTTTCTGTTAAAAATAGATCTGAAGTCCTCTTCATAGGCAAAAGTAAACTGTTGGATATGGCTTTATTGGGCCTGTATTGTAGTATACTTGTCTGATGCCATAGCAA
>JAUUEB010488121.1:0-10810 GCA_032362205.1 Clione limacina | reverse complement strand
CTTCAGAGACACCCAAAGATTCGTGCCTTATGTATTTAGAGACATTTTAAAATTATAATGGGCTTTTTGAAGTCGTGAATTTTGCTGGCGAGGTGAGCGAAGAATAGTATGAATTATCAAATAACCCCTAGACCGACATACCTGCGTCTTAAAGGCAAATATAGATATAGATGGACTTACTCATGCTGACTGTGAAGACTTCTTAAATACTCGTTTTCTTTTAGGAATGTGTATGGATCCTCAAACTGAAATCATGGAAAATAGTCGATGTATTTACTGATATGCCCCAGCTAGAGGTTGATAGACCACTACCACTTACGATACCAGCGGAGTGATAGCATGTTTCTATTCTTTCTTCCACATTTTCTTTGGGGTAATGATTATGATCATGAGTGAAAAGGGTTACGTTATTACCATGTTTGCATAATTTTTTTCAAAATTTTGTATGCATATTATATTTGCTATCAATTTTGATGGACTTTAATGGCAAAATATTATTGACATATTTTTAATTGCTGTAATTAGATTTGTAATGTTTCTTTGACTTTACGTAAGATCATGTATGTGTAACATTCCAGTGATTTTTCACTTATAGCCAACTTTACCTATTATGATTTTATCAACGTATTTGAAAATTATCAAGTAGTCTAGAGCTAAAAGCGCTGTTTGTATTACTATCAAAGCAAGACTGAGGAGTTTTTCGTTAGATTCTTCGGTGGTGGAAAGAATTGAAATATACTTTTTCTTAATATGGTCGTTTTCATGTTCTTTTGAAAATGTACGAGCACAGGAACTATACTGGTGGCATTTTTAAACCCCATTCTAGACACAAGAAGTGCTGAATTGATAACTTCATCAGCACATATAACTTCGTTAGATCATTCTTCCGATGGCTCTAAAATGTCATAACTATCAATTTTACAGATATTTATGGCAGATTTAAAAAAAGTTAGATTTCAACAGACGATTGATAGACTAAAAACACGATTTTTTGCCTTGCATATTTCATAATTAAATAACTTATTTATTTTGTTGCATTTCAATGCCCACCAAGATTCATCAACATCAATTCTCCATATTTGTGTGATGGCAAAGATAAATATTGTTTTTGAGGAATGCATTTGATACTTAAAAAATGTCATGTAAGATCTAATTAGTACTGGTGGAATAAGCCATATGGTAAGAATACAGTATAGATAAGGCCATTCCATAGTATAAATGGTAAGCATATAGTATTCATACGGTTCTCTCATATGATATATGGTAATAATATAGTATAGATACGATCATCCCATATGACATGTGGTAGTTCCATATCCTAACGATGTTTCTACTATGCAAATCATGTTATGCTTAGCTTATGATTACACCATATAACTACCGTAATATCACGCATTTGAGTAGCGTATGCTCACCATTTGCTGTTTTGACTGGGTAGCTAAGGAATGTTTTAACAACAAAAAAGGAAACAAACTCTAAATTTGCGTGGCCTACAAATTTCAAGCATGAGACTACATTTCTTTACGAAAAAATCAAAAATCAAACTTTCTTAATAAATAATGATTAATTAACTGCAGGCAACTTTAATCAACTGAGCCATCCAAGCGACCAGTCATTTAAGTAGCGACCATTCCGTGTAAGTGTTTATTAAACAATATTGATTCAGACCACGGGATAAGCGTTCTGTTGAGTGAAAACACAAATTCCGATATTCCTTGAAACCATTAACCGAGTTGGCGTTTGAAGTAAAACTCGTGTTTTTACGTCTGAGAGATAGATTGACCATGCAATTTTATTGACGGTCTTTATTCCTAACGTTTTGTCATCACGTTTTAACTATCAAGTATTAGTCTACAGAGTGTGTTGATAACTTAGCCCCCCCCCTCCCCCCATAGCTAGATAAATTCAGAACATGTAACACAAAACCAAATATATGTGAAGATGTTTTACACTTTTTGTGCCACGTATTTTAAATGTTATACATTTTTGTTGATAATTAGTTAGTTTCATATCCGTTTTGCAAATGGAGATCATAAATC
This sequence comes from Clione limacina, assembly GCA_032362205.1. Taxonomy (NCBI): domain Eukaryota; kingdom Metazoa; phylum Mollusca; class Gastropoda; order Pteropoda; family Clionidae; genus Clione; species Clione limacina. Next base: position 8,771 of record JAUUEB010488121.1, on the reverse strand, counting down.
ATGTCCACCTCGTTTTGTTGCCGTTCGGAACGCGGAAGGTGGACACACGGTATTAAACATAATGTATTAAGTTTCTGCCCATGTATTTGGTTTTGCTACCTTTTTTTTTTATGAACACTTTTTGAAAGCCCTTGTTTCCAGCTTATATTGTAGCAAATGGTCACTTATGGAAAATGGCACGTAGACACACTAAATATTAACCAAAATGTATGATATTCAACATTCATTGCACAAAATGATTTTTTATATATATTTGGTTGTGTCTACTCTGCTCTCAGTTTTTCTGACTTGGGGCGGTTTGATTGATGGGACTATGATATCGAAACGCCATGTAGAAAAAACGTGTCGCCCAATCGTTCTTTGTTTTAGTTAGTAACAAGAAAGAAAACATATATGGTGCAAATTTCCAATTTTGTCAAACAGTGAAATTATTTTTAAAGACTAAAAAACACACAAACTGAGAGAGTAAAAGCAAAGAATTACACAAAAGATAGAAAGAAAGATAGAGTAAGGATCAAATACTTTTTTTTCAGCATAAGGAGTGATTGATATCACGAAATAGTAGAATACAAATGAGTAAGAAATTAAAAACAGAATGGTTTTGTATATGATTATTTATACATTTGTTACTTCATAGTGGACCCTGAATTATCCGAAACGTTACGTTGCAATTATATGTTCATATATATTAAAGAGAATTAATTTTTCCCACCTATTTCAATCAAAGTATTCTTGTTAACGCAAAAATGACCTTGAGGAATTTGTAATATACACGACAATCCAACGCTTTGACTACGTGTTATTCTAAAGTAACATGTACACAGGGATCATTTGAGCTTACTGGAAACAAACAGAAAATCGTTGAAGAAGAATGAAACCGACAGACAGAGAAGAGGAGAATATGATTTAAGACGAATGACATGAATTATACCAGGTGTACAAAAAAATGTAAAGGATAACTTAACATATAATTAAAAAAATGAGAATAAGATATACCTGCTAGATGAAGGGGTTCCCATTTGAACAAGAGTTTCTTTCATTATGATTTATGACAGAAATGGAAGGGCGCGACACAAATTAGGACTCACGTCAAAATAAGAAGATGTATGCTTTACGATTGTTTGTTTAGGTTTCCTGCGCTGATATATAGCGAACGAATGGACCATCAGTGTGTAAAGACGTTTGAGCAAAACACCTGGCTCACTCTGGGCTGTAACTAGGCCAATGATATAGTAAGATAGATGGCAACCAAAAATGCTTGCGTACACCACGGGCTGATTAGGCAGAAACGGGAGATTTTGTTGTTGGTGCTATACTTTAGAGAAATATTAGACCATTTTATACATACCTAAAACATACTGTTTATTTCTTAAGAAAACGCTTTAATTTAAGTTTGTTAAACTGTGACTAATATTTAAAAATTAATCGACATAACGGTTCACCATTTCAAACACATTTCTTTTCTTTTATAACACTTAAACAAAAGTCCTTTGAAACCGTCAATTGATTCCGGTTAATGTTAAGGTTATGATATTTGAATAATGAAAGTTGGTAGTATGATGATTATCCTTCACTTGATTGTTGATAAGTAGACCGAATGAAGGCCTTAACGTGACAATGACAGGTATGTTGAGCCCTTCTCGAATGCCTTCTTTTGTTTGCTTTATTAGTTGAAGAGGTATTGAGGTTAAACATTGGCCGCCTTTTAAAAATGTATTGATTAGTGCATATATTTGAACGAAGCTTGAGGAAAAAAGACAGGATGATGATGGAGCAATAAGATGAATGTCTTTCGACGTATTTAACCGATTATTTTTGTCCTTGTTTCAAGTAACCATTACATTTTTGCATTCATTAATTCGTTATAAGCTTACCCTCTGTTATTATAAGTATCTTTGAATTTCATTTTCAAGTTTTAAAAATATATTATAGTTATCATTGTATTGTATCCCCTATTAAAGTGCTTTGAAAAAATGCACCAAGATGACATCACATCAACATAAAACACATGTTCTTATTTAAAAACTAATCAGACATAACTCCTGTCAAATCAAAAAATGTGTGAACGTAATTCGCCCATCCTTCTGAAAAGGGTTCTTCTTTTTTTCTTTCTTTTTTCTCTTTTTTCATGTTCTGCAACAACAAAGAAGCATAATATTTACAGTACTTATTTCTTTCATTTCTCCCGGGGTAAAAATAAAATAAATGCAGATTTGGCATTAGGTAATTGTCAACATCGATTGCCCAATTTCTTTAAATCTGCATTAACTCGGCCGATCCAGTTCTATGTAAAAACTGTTTATTAATGTACATGTTTGAGAGGATCATCGATCAGCTCAATGATAAGTTCACTTACCAGTTATTGTATCATTATTTAATAAGATGTGATTTGTTGTGTTTAAATAATGACCTTCTCACTAAATAACATGAAATCATGATTAAGCATGATAACATATTACAGTAGCAGTGGGTAGTAGCGGTTGCATACCGGACGGTTGGGTCTACCTAAATGTGTAAAGCACAGACTAGAGTTGTCAAATAACCAACACAGGTTTCATATTCATAATCAGAGAAATGACGGAGATTAAAAAAATAAATTAAAAACGAAGTTATGATTACTGAACAATTAGAGAGTGGTGAACAAAAATAAATACCAGGGAAATTCTGGAAAAAACTTGTGTTCCCACCATACTCTGTCAGATCTTCACTCTCCCTGAAAATTCACAGAACAAGATAAAGATAAGACAGAAGCTGTAATAATCTAATCCATATCTACATTTGCTTTTATGTATGACTGGGTAAGCAGCATCCCACATCCACGTGATATGAAGATATATATTTATATATCTACGCTCTATGTAATAAAGGTGTCTGATATTTCATCTTTGCATTGTAATCTGCCTTGTTGATCAGTGTAAGGGGTAATATAATACTAGCGACAAGACAACACGTATATATCAATTAATCATGCTATTCTAGTGAGACATTGAAACTAAAAACGAAACACGTAAAACAATCATAAGATAAGAATACTTCTGTGTTCACGCTTCCAGTGCGTCTCTAACATCAACTGTATGTATTTGTTATAAAATCATGCTAAAGCCCTTGTCTGAGACTCCAATTTCATATCCTTGTATACTTGCATTGGTAGTCTAAACTTGTGAAAATAATAAGCTTGATTGCCAAAATAATTCAAATGTAAAATTTGATATTCATCAAACGCATGTCCCCAATTACAAAGATAAGTGATTTTTTTTTTATTCTTACACCTTAGTTGGTTATTTACTCAATAATTGCGTGATAGTTATGACAAACTTAAGTCATTTTTGTCCTCATTTCTGTCATTGCTGTTTCGACATAATTTTATTTATTTCAATGATCTTGGATCTGTCTAATTAACATTGTGCTGTCTTAAGCATCCCAACTAAATCAGTACCAGTATCGTATGGGCTTACTTTATCCGCTAAGTCAACGGTGATCTGGCGCTTTTCCAGACACCGTAAATGTATTGAAAACAATTTGCGTAAGTAGAAGCATACAAAAAAACGGCTCATACATTTATGTTTGATGTAGTACAGACAACATCAAACGACTGATCAATCCAAGCGGCAAGTCGCTTGAGAGACTCTCAATCCTTTTAAGGGTTTATCAAACCATATCGATTGAGACGATCGGCTGATCGTTCTGTTGAGTGCAAACGAAAACTTCCGGTATTCTTTTCAACCCATCAACCAAGTGGTCGGCATTGTTGTTTGCCGTAGAACTCGTGTTTTTTGCGATTGGAAGGTAGATTTACCATACTATAATATTGACAGCCTTTATACCTTGCACCACACCATATCGAGTATTATTCTATTAAACACTTGTCACCCAAAAATGAATTGTATGAGTTGGTTGGGTGAAAGAAAACTGAAATGGATGAATTTTCGACTTTGAAAGTGCAGAAGTATTTTAAAGGCGAAGCAAACACAAAGTTTGAGATAGTTAAAAGGATGGATTTAAAAAAAAGCGATAACAACTATGGAGTAATGAAGTTAGATTCGAGTTCTCTTTTCTAGAAATGATAGACAATTGGAAGAGTAAAGGATATATCAGTTATAACGTTGTATACGTAACGTTTTAATGATTTTATAATAATAGTGACATTCATATAGAGCTTTTATCTTTGGAGTAAGCTCACAGTGCTTTACAATTATTAGTACCCAACTGGCTCAGTAGTTACTAACCTGTATATTTATTCTCAGCTTACTGGGAAGTATACAAGGAACGATATCTTGTTAGGTGCGTCGCCTTAGTATTTACAATTATAATCCATGTCCAATAGTTGGGTACTCATATTCTGTATGGACAGGAGGTCAACGATGTTTTTGAGGGGGTCGAACATACAACATTTCTAGGAAAACTGGCTCTTGAGTCCGAGGTCTTAATCACTCAGCCAACGCTCGCCGTATTCTTTCCATGTATATGAAAAAGTGTGGGTTTTCATTAACCACCTATTTTAATCGAATTATCTTTAGTTACGCAACAATGTTTGACCTATAGGAATATGAATAGATGACAATTCAAAGCTTTCAACTATCGTTATAGTATAAATTTTACATTTTTATTTTGCATTCCAATATCTAGTAAAATGTTAATTATTAAGATAAAGATAGAGTCATACATTTTCAGGGGTTCTACTTCTAACTGTCTGGTGGTCATATGTGCAATCTTCAATCTTAAAATATTGTCTTTTTCAAAAACATAGAAACATCTTTTAGAAAATCTTTAAAAGATGTTCTGTTCAATGTTCAGGATTATTATATTTAATTTTTAGACTACAGCGTGTTCACTAAATTAACAGAGAACATATTCCAGAAAATCTCATTGACTAAAACTCTGACAAAAACAATTTTCAAAACGTTAAAAACATTTATTTTAGATCGTCAAGAGTATGCATGGAATATTTAAGGGTCCTACTTACAACGAATGGTGATGGACAAAACTTACAATCATAAAAGGGACCTAACTTTGGGGATCACAGCTTTTAGGACACCACTAAAAAAGCCTCTGTGCAAGATTTGAGATTCCTACCTTGGACGATTTTACCACAGTGTGTTCGCAAAAATTAACAAAGCAAAAGTTTCAGAATCTTACCTTTAAAAAAATATCCACAGTGGGCTTTCCAAATTAACAAAAAAGTAATGCAGAAAAAATTAAAGGGCAAAACTTCTTTTCTCAAAAAATTGAGAAAGTAGTTTTTAGAAGGTAATACAAACAGCATGCGATCAATACGTCAAGGTCCTTCTTCTAACTGCGTAAAGGATTTACACTAGATAGCCTAAGTGCAGCATTTTAGATTCTAAGCTTTAAAGATGTGACCACAACATATTTGTCAAATTATTACAGATCTTTTGGCAGATTGGTCATAAAGAGCCATAACTCAATTAATCACATTTAGATAGCAAAGATTATACACTCGTTTTATATAATCCTTTCAAAAATATAAGAGATAACATTAAAACAATGTTGTTAATTTATTGTGTTACAAGGCACATAGACAGACACACACACACACACCGACCAGACAAAAATATATAACTACTCACAATGTAATTGTGGTTGTGGAATAACAGAAACAAGTGTAACAAAAGCCCCGACATCCCCACTCCCACCATCGAATTCTACATCACCAGTCTCATATTACAGACGATCATCACAGTCCTCCCTCTTCTCTCTGTCTGGTTCACAACGTGCATTATTGAGATCTTCTTGGGCAGCTTTATTGGTACTCCCTAAATGCCCTTTTGGTGTTGGGGATCATATTAACAGTTAAAAAGAAAGACCGGAAAATGCATCAACTAAAAAGTTAAATAAAAATCAATTGGCGTGAATAAATACCACAAAAAATGACTAAAAATGAACGTAAAAAAGATGCAACAAATCTAGGAACTTCACGAAACAAAATAGGTGCTGAAAAAAGATGATACACAATATTTCGGAAAAAAGTTGCAAAAAATGTTGCGAAACTTACCCTTGCTTACCGTACCCCTAACCATATAACAATACGATTGAGTCTCACAGCATTTTGCAATGTCTTTGAGTTTAAAACTGCCTTCATTTACAAGTATTTTGGCGACAAAAACAGAGTGTGCATATACAGATACGGAAGTTGAGAGCCTTGCTCAGCGTGGCTTTAAAATGTGAGTATGATTGATTTTCTTGATGAAGAGGTGAATAATGAGAACGTTTCTTTATTGATGATTAATGAGGTGTAAAAATTTGAAGGGCGCGACCCTAATCGGGATTCACGTCAAAATGAATAAGAAGAGGTATGCTTTATGATTGTTAAATTGCTTAGATTTTCTGTGTGGATGCATATCGAATGATTTATTAGTTTGTTCAGACGTTTGAGAAGAAAATATACACATAAACCAGGCTTATAACATGAGGCTGTAACTAGGACAATGACATGGTAAGATAGATGATGTCGTCACTCCGATGAAAAAAGCAACAGGAAATCTCTATACCCCATGTTCAAATAAGTACTTTTATGTCACTTACTTCTTTTGATAATGTATCATTATTTTGGAAGTTTTTCTAGATTAATCATTGCAGAAGACAATATAACTTTCAATTTAGACATAGATCAAGATTCTTACTCGCGACAAGCCCCCTTCCTCCGCCACATATGAATAAACTTACCATGATGATCTGTGATCCTTATCGGGTTTAGACATATTTTAGTCCTAAAAATGAATCGGAAATGGTCCCATTATGATTACTCATAATATCTGTTGTGGGTATTGTGACAAGGCCATTCAAAGTTATGAGTCTAGCTTGATCTACTGAACACTAGTCATAGTAAGTTCAAGGTGGTCAAAATTAGGGCTTTAACTTAACATTAAAACAAGTCTTTAAAAGTGACGTTTTGGACACAATCCTAACCCTTTTCATATAATAACCATTACAGAAAATTAAACTGTCACCTTACATATATGTTTCTAAATATGATGTATTGATCATGTTCTCAATTTGGTGGTTATCAAGAATGTAAATGCCATTCTTGAATGTTAATTGCAATTGTTGTGCTCTTTTTAATACCATTACATACAATATAGTAATTTGAGGTTCATAAAAGTTACACTTAATACGTCATCTTTGAGACATTTCCCGTTTAATTATTTGTGTACTGACCGGGAGTAATATCTACTGACTGTATGTGCTGGATTGGGTGTCATCGCAAAATGTTGTGTCTTGGTTTCCTAGGGATAATAAAAAGCAATAATATTAATTTGTATGTCACAAAAACAAAACAATGTAGTGTGTGGTTCGAACGCTCTCCACTAGACCATCGCGGTTCATTTGGTTGAAAGGGCATTTTGATGACTTTTTCCCTAAAGAATTGCTGATAGCTTAAAAAAATACATGTCTTTTAGGGGACGTGATCGATGAACGAAAAAGTCGTAATTGTGACCTTCAAGGTTCTTATCAATACCTCTAACACAATATTGTCTTAATCTTTTATACTATTGACAATAGGATTTAAAGCACCGCACGATGTTGACCTTTTCTTACACACTCCACTATCAGGGTAGTTGGAATCTTAAAAAGAGAACTGTTCAAAAATAAGAAAATAACGGTCCTACGATTTAACACTATCTTTTTTTAACAATTTACTTGTTTTTACTTCCAAAATAGTAGCTCTAAGCTATAAGACCTGTGATCCTGGGAAGACTATACAGATTAATGACTTTGATCTAGGTCTGTGTTCTATCGTAGTTATTCTTTAAATTAACCATAGAATTTTGAAAAAAAATGGAAACGGTGTATCCAAAGACCTTATGGCGACAAGACTTAGAGACTTGGGCAGAACAGGACTAAAAGGACTCAAGTGAAGTGTGACAGTAAGCATGACAGTACTTCAACTTCTAAGGTTTGGTTGGATGAGGTTAAGTAACGAAAGACCGAATAACCTGTCCAAGACATGATGTTTCATGACAAACCTATTATTGCTGGGGTAATCGCTGTCTGATTCCAATTTGTCAAATGTACCCATTTATGCAATAAGATACATTTAATTTCATAATTAATGTCAATTTGGTTTGAGAAATACTTTTTCTTTAATAAATTAAATTTCGTCTGGGTAATTCGCATAGCAAGGGAGGATAAAAATGCCCAAATGATAGTATTTGGCAAATCTTACACTAATAGGGCCGTGGGTATTTTTGTTGGCAAATATGTATTCTGATTAAGAATGGTTTAAAAAAAAAGACAAACAAAAAAATAAATGTTGTTACTTCATATGGAAATACAAATATTTGTTGTTTTGTTAACCGCAACCAAAAGCAAGCTTAGCCGACGATCAGGTGACTACTTGCTCATAATTTATTGATTGGTATATTTTACAACATTGTTTTACCTAATAATATTAGTGGATTGCTTTCTGTATACAATAAACATTTTGTAAAAGGTGACTGGAAATATTATCATATCCTTAGATATTCAATATTGAGGAGATTAAGAAGGATACTAAGATGGTTAAAAGAATAAAAGCACAATTATTTTATTTTTATAAATAAATAATAAATTAATATAAACAAGAATCAACTTAAATAGGAACGATCTTAGATGCCTTCTAAAACATTCTTGCATTTGGTACCCGAGAAGAATAAACATTATTTGAAACCAAAATCAATATCTTAACTTCTCAGATATCTTAACAATATACACTGAATTGTATGCTTGCTTGCTTGGTTACTTTCTTGCACTTCTATAATCTCCGAAGTCTC